>OU015755.1:94963940-94993737 GCA_907169655.1 Acomys percivali | reverse complement strand
GTGTGTGTGTGTGTGTGTGTGTGTGTGTGTGTGTGTGTGTGTGTGTGTGTTCAAAGAATCAGCTCCCAGCTGTGCTATGGGGCATCTTCAGCTTTTTTTTTAATCTCTCAGAAATTCAGTAATGAGCTTAACATAGTCAGTCTTGGTTTTCTAGCCCAGGAGTCCTCCAGAATATTGATCTTCTTCTTAAATTTTGTAATTTAAATTCAGAGTCCCTTGGCCTTGTCAGCGGTTGTTAATGAAGCCCCAGCTGGAGTCTAATGCTGACGGCTGCAGACTTACCCATTCTAACTCAGGAACCTCATGACTAACAACGCATTTCCCATCCAGATATTGAGGAACACATCCCGTTCTATGCTGAAATCAGCCTTTCAACAATAGAGCTGGGCACCAGGCAGCCCAGTGACCCAGTTGTACCCCAATTCTTCCTTCAAACCTGTCTTTCTCCTCCAGGAATCCAATCTGGACTTCACCTTTCCTGCATGAGAAGATAGGGCCTGGATGCTTGGTCCCAGCGTCTCTTTCCACCAGGCACTAATTCAGACCCAGAAAAAAAAAAAAAACAATCCCCTGCACAGAGCATAATGAAGGATTACAAACAGTGCCTCAAATGCGACAGTGAGCACAAGACACTGGGTTTTGTTTCAACTTAATGAAACTGTATTGGATAGCTTCAATGTGCTCGCTCTATAATGGATACAGAACGAACACGCACACTCTTTAGACGCTTGCTCTGTAACGGATTCAAAATGAACACGCACACTCTCTAGGCCTGTGGAAACAATAGTTTAATAAGAGGGCGAGAGAAGGCTAAATCTAGCTGATAATGACAGAGCATTCAGTTTCACAATCACTTAAGTGGAATGGAAAGGGAAACTGATAAAAGAATAAATGTAGGCCAACAAATAACTCCTGAATATTTAGGCACACAAGTCTTAACCACACCGAATTCAGTGACGGATGGTTTTAAGTCCTAAATGTTTCTCTATGTCTAAGGCATCGGAGGAAAATGAAAGGGTGAAAGTGAAAAATTGAAGGGAACTTAGAATGCACATGAAAGGGCCTTACAAATTCAGAAGTGAGCCTTGGTGAAAAACAGCAACAGGAAATTCACAAAGGAAGAGCACTGAGATCCATACACCTGAAAGGTACGCAAGTCCCTAGAAAATCAAACTAAAATTAAAACTATAATATTTGTATGCTTCCATTTTATTTTTGACTTAAATTTTTTGAAAGATGCTTGAACTATGGTAATTGGATGAGTAGGTACAGTTAAGCCCACACAGGGATCAGACAGGGCTCATTTTTGTCTTTTAAAAAAATAATTTATTCAGATTACATCCCAATTGTTATCCCCTCACTTGTATCTTTCCATTCCCCCCTCCCTCCCTCTTTCACCCTATTGCCCTCCCCTAGATCTGTGACAGAAGCAGAAGTCCTCCCCCACCACATGATCACACCCTATCAGGTCTCATCCGGATGGCCTGCTTCCTCTTCCTCTGAAACTATAATATTTAGCATTTAAAGTTGTCAAATATATGTGTATATATACATTTTATATATGTGTGTGTGCGCGAGTGTGTGTGTATGTATGTTCCCTGCCCACTGTACACTACTGATGAATTGGTGATACACAAACACCTATGTAAGAGCTGCCATCCCAACAGCAAACATGTTCCACAGGAGAGCTGAGGCTATGACTCTTAGCTGATTATGACCAAGTCATACATGTCATGCATCTTCCAAATCCACTCCCAAGCTCCAGCTCCATGCTGAGTTTAACCAGGACCTTAATTGTTCACCATTGTTTATTATGACTATGGAATATCTACTGTAGCATCATTAACAAAGGGCAAGGATGCAGGGGTGTAGTGTGTACAGTCCAATCACACATGGATCCTCTGCTTCTTGGCCAGAAATGCAAAACTATAACTCTGCTTCTCACACTCTTTGTGTCCAAAGATCACCAATGTTAGCATTCACTGACCTATGCTGTAAGTCAGCGGATACAGCCCAGTGTGTTCCTGCCCTGCAGTGCTATGGAGCCATTGGATCGGTGTTACTTGAGAAGAGAACAAATGGGCACCACCGTTCTGAAGAGACTTTTTTTTTTTCATTAAATTTCCAGAGCCATTTAAAAATTGCCTTGGCTCAGCAACTTTACATCTAGGAAACTCACCCCAAGGAAATGATTAGAGATATAAACAAAATGTTATAACACATTATTTGGAACTGGAGATATTGGAAACTGCCTAACTATCCAATGGTAGGGTATTTAAGACAGCAAGTTATTGTATTTTTATTATCAATGCAATATTGATATTCTATACGGTAGTGTTCCACCATCAAAGGCATGGTCTAGCAGATTGCTTAATGGCTTAGAGAAGCCATCACAGCTTACTGCTAAATGAAACACTGGTCTCAGGACACTGTACTCCGTGTTTAGGAGCTGGCTTGGTGGTAGAATGCCACTTATCATCGTGAGGACGTGAGTTTGATCACCAGGACCCGAAGCAAATAAACAAAACATTATGCTCAGTACATAAGCCGCCCTCAAAATTTAAAAGCTACAGGATAGAAACGCACTGACATTTCAGATGTAATAACCAAATATATATTCACAGACATCCAGACACACTAGTCTGGAAGGCCATAAAATTAATGTCAGTAGGATTTATTGCTAAACAATAGAATTGTGGGGTGTCTTTCCCCCTATGTTTTATATGTTTTGTATAATGAGAAGCCATTAGGTGCCTTATATAAGATCCACTGCTGGTGGAGACGATGGAAGGGCGGCATGAAAGCCTGGAAGAAGCTGCCGGCATATCATTTGAGGAAACTCTCTTGGGTTGGGAATGGCTTCCTTCAGAGGTGATGGTCTAAGCCCAGGGGAGGCCTGGATTACTTTCCCACTGCTGGGATGGAGCACTGGGTACTGAGAGTGGTAAAATGTCAGATAGGAAGAACCAGGAGACAAGGGAGTGAGTGCATTTGCAGATATCCATTGCTTGAACACCAGCATGCAGGGAGGGCCAGGAGACAGAGCCCCAAGCCTGGACTCCCTGTTCTCTGCCTATTGCTCTAACTTTGTTCCCCTTCACCGTGAGGCAGACAGATGCTCCTAGCCTTGCCTTAGCCACTTTAGCCTTCTCTGATTATTTTCCTCCTTTTTTTTCATCTTTTGCCCAAAGTCACAAGTAGGCGAGAAGGAGGAAACTGTGACAATAGCAGGTTTAGTGAGGGAGAAGGGGAAAAAAAATCACCTCTAGTCCCTCTCCAGCCCCACCACTTACCCTGCCAGCTCTGATGACCTGCCCCGGACTTGTCACTCACTCTCACCAGTTCACTGGGGGGCTCTGGTTTTACATAAAGCAATGAGAATTTCGGTGCACTTGAGCAAGAAGATGATGCTACGTCTGAGGATAAGCTAGGAAAGCTCCGCAGAGTTCAGCTGAGCCTTCAAGAGAAGCTCCTATTTCATCTCCAACCATCGTACCCTTTGTGCGTCTAACTGTGGACAGTGGCCTCTGAGACATCTCTCCGCTTGCTCCTCTTCAGCTGTCAGGTCAACCGAATCCTGGAGTCCCCTCGAGGAAATGCCCTGCTGGTCGGTGTAGGTGGGAGTGGTAAGCAGAGTCTGACGAGGCTGGCAGCTTTTATCAGCTCCATGGATGTGTTCCAGATCACCCTGCGCAAAGGCTACCAAATCCCCGACTTCAAGGTGAGCTTGGCCATCGTAGGAGGAGACCCTTTGTCTTAATAGGGTTTATATTGCTATAAATAGACACCCTAACCTTGGCAACTCTTAGGAGGGAAAATATTTAACTGGGGCCGGCTTACAGTTCAGAGGTTTAGTCTATTATCATCATGGTGGCAAGCATGGTGGCATGCAGACAGACATGGCGCTGGAGAGGGAGCTGAGAGTTCTACATCCAGATCGGCAGGCAGTGGGAAGAGATAGTCACACTAGGCCTGCCTTGAGCATTTGAGACATATACTCCCTCCAACAAGGCCACACCACACCAACTCCCTATGGTCAAGCATCCAAACACATGAGTAGGGGCATTCCTATGAAAACCACCAACACCCCGCCTCTCTCCAGCCGCCTGCAATTCTTGTCATCTTTCCTTGGTTCTCTACGTCCACAAACCCAGCACATCCCATTAATTGTCCATTTTCTCTCTAGTTCCTAGGCTCGGAATATGAGGGGTCCTGTTCTCACTAGACTCAGACTGAGGACAGTCTCTGTTCCAGGGTGACCCTCTGTGGGGTTGTCATCTTTTACGCCAGTGTGCCTCAGCTCTTCTCCAATCCATTTCAAATCTAGCGCACAGTTTGCTAGTTGCTCTTGTAGACTTGGGAAGGATTCAGACAGTCTGTACAAGTTGTATAAGAAATTCATATTTTAAAAGACAGGGAATAATTACTGCCTCTGGGACCTTCTGTGATATTTCCTAGTTTTAGACAGCAGGCACATAGAGGCCATGATCTACTCTCTGGACAGTGATGAAAGGCAAGATATATAACTTCCAAAGGTCACTTGTCCAGCAGCCTCTGGTACCCGCAGCCACAACCACATCACTGTAGAAAGCCATGGTATAAATCCCACCAGGAACTGCCCTGAGTATTCCTGGGAGAACCCCAGCCAGCACTGAGTTAGACCCCACCCACCTGCCCCCATCATCCCTCAGGCAGTGATGAGAGCGGCACATGCTCTCATTTGCTCTGAAGACACAGCCCAGTTTGTCAACTACTGACTGCATCCAAGATCATAAGTCAGGTTCACATTTGATCTTTCTTCAGTGTTTCTGAAGACAAGCTAGTGAGTTGGGAAAGTGGGCATTTACAGAATGATGTCATGCTAAATCTTGGCTATATACCAGAACTCTGGGGTTCATCCGATAATGCTCATGCCTCTGCCTCCCTTCCCAAGCTATTCACATTTACCTCATGTAGTGAACCACCTGGGCATCGGGGCTGTTCAAAGCATCCTCTAGGTGATTCTAATGACAACTGAGAAGTGCCATCTTAGATCATTCTGTAAAAGTGTGGGAATAAGAACCATTAATCCAAAAACAAGTCGGTTGCCTTTGATGTGTTATTTGAACACTATAGAAGTTCCATGATAAAAGGATGTGTGAGGCTGTTAGAAAATAAATTCTGAAGGGCACCAGAGAGGGAAACATAGTAGGGTGCAATGCACAACTTTATACGAGTTATAGCACAAGGGGCTAAGATGATACACTGGGTAAATTCGAGGTTTGGCTCTTAGCCCCCCCCCCCCCCAGATTTCATCTATCTTCTGCTTTGACTGGGTTTCCCGTGGGTGGTTTTGTGTTTGCACTGAAGTCTGTGTTGTCCAGCGTACTTTTTAAAAAAAAATCAAAGTCTTTCTCTGGAGCCATTCATAATAGCACAAGGCATCGCAGGTATGAGATACATCCATTCTCATACAGGTAGCCCCTTGGAAATGACCTTTCTGATAGCTCACCTTCCAAAGCAAGTCATTTCCTCACTTGATGACATTAGTAAAACAGATGATCAAGGGTGATATGTGTCCTTTGGAAAATACCTAGTTTACCTTACAGGTAAGAGCTTACCGCAGTGCATGGGCGACCATGGTTGCGTGAATTAAAAGCCCCCCATGTGGTCTTAACCGCTCTTCTCCATTGAAGTGATGCCTAGAAATGTGGCATGCCTCCCTGCCTCTTACTGAAAAGCAGTGTTCCCCCTTGCCTCCCGTTTCCATCTGGCTTTATTTCCAACTGAAACAGACAAGAAAACGGTTCTATTCCTGAAGAGTGAGTTTCCTATCTCTTTTGATGGCTTTCTGACATTGGTGACCTTGCAGGTGGACCTGGCCAATCTGTGTCTGAAGGCTGGGATAAAAAATCTCAGTACCGTGTTTCTCATGACCGATGCCCACGTGGCTGATGAGAGGTTCCTGGTGCTCATCAATGACCTCCTGGCATCTGGTAAGAAAGTCTTTACATCTGAATACCTCTAACAAAGTCATAGTCATTTAAAGATGGAGTCAGGGGTATTGGCAAGCAAACATTAACACAGCGAGGGCCTGAGCTGTCCAAGCCCTTCTCAAGGATGTTGCATCTTAGGACCATGCTGGGTTTTGGAGTCTGTCTTCATTGTGGACCAAGCAGTCATTTTGAGACTCTCTGTTGGATAAAATCTGATCAAGGGAAAAGTGGATACGTGTCTGAGAATTTGCTAAGTTCAGAGAGTAGATGCTGTCTCCTCAGACTGCCCATGAGAAAGAGAAAGGGAGAACGTATATAGATCTTCAGACTGGCAAGATGTTAGGAGAAAACAGAGGGGGAGAAGATGCCCTGATGCCACAGGGTAAGATCAAGTCGCCAGCCAAGGGTTCAGCAAGGACCCAGAACCCTGATGAAAAAAAGTAGAAGAGGCAACAGATGGAGAATTTCTCCATGTAAGTGTCCTCAGTCTCCACTGAAGTCCTTAAGAACTGCCAAGTGCCCCACAACTGAGGAAGCAGAAAACTAGGTTCTTGCTACTTTGTTGATCTTACTTATGTAGGAATTCATGATTTATATAAATCCTTCTTTAAAAACACACACGTATTCATAAAAAAATAAAGCACACAAATGGCCCAATGCACTTGATAAATTCTGCATATGACAATAGATTATACATTTGCATAAATGTGTATTAAAGCCAATCAAAAAGATCATGCTTTTGTGGGTCTTACACCACCCATACATGAGAACCACCCTTTCACCTGGGTCAAGAGAACACTCAGTACACAAATGTCCCTAAATGAAGTTCCCACCTCAGTTTCCTGTTGTTCAAAGCACATTCCTACAGAGCCCACTCCTGCTCCAATGCATACTGTTTATTTATGAAGTCTGAGGACTGTGGTCCCAGGCTGTTTCTCCACCATCTCTCCCATATCATAACTGTTACGTTTCAGGATGATGTTCCCCTTCTTAAATGCCATCTTTAACATCTTATCGTAGTATTTAGCCTACAGTATAACCCCACAGGGATCCACTTCTCCTCCTACATTGCGTCTTCCTTAAAGCCTAATGTAAAATCAAGTTTCCAAAACTTACAGCGTTGGAGATGCTGGGCATGGTGCCAGCCCCACCTTGTATTTTATTTGGCCCCTGTCCAGCCAGGTCAACTTCTCTGACATTGTTTGATTTTAGCCAATTGAAGTTTCATTCCCCCAATGAGGTATCTTTAATTTATTTCATTTAAAAGACAACTCTGTTGAGGTGCAGATGGAGTTCTGAAGCCTTGCCCAATAAAAATGCAAGCCTGCTCAAGAGCCAGTCTCAAGTGCGTGGTTTCCCCTTCAGAGTATAGTTTGCCCAAGATTGTGGTTTGCACAGGCGTGTTTCAGTGGAGAAGCAGGTTGGAGTGTTTGTTTTTTCTTATAATGCTTTTCTCTTTAAATTAGCAATGTCAGCAAAGAGGATTCAAGCACATCTTCTACTTTTCACTTTCAAATAAATAATTTCAGACTGGGAAGGCCACTGGATACCAGTCCAGCCAAGGCCATGGGGGCTTCTAAAACATCTCTCAGTAATCCTTCAGTTCTGCGGGGTTGTCTGCCCACTCTGTTGGAACACAGAGTGGAAGGAGGAAGCTATAGCTTGTGGCCTAAGGTCAGAAAAGCTGGGTTCTAGAAAAGAAGGAGAAATCTGCTGCAACGAAAGGCTGGGTTGTGAAAGTCCTTCCCCGGCCTGCTTCCGTAGGTGTGCCTGCCAGTGACTCAGTAGATGGTTGTTATCTACAAGGCAGGATGCCCTAAAAGTACACCGAGTATATGGAGCCAATGGCCTCATGTCATAGCCTATGGTGTTTCTTCCCACACACTTTCACTTCTCAGTATTATGACATCACTGTCAAAATCAAGCCATGATGATAATACACGGCCCCCTCTCCCAAATGAAAGAGAGAAGAAAAACCTAAATGATCTGCCTCTTGTATTTCTCTTGTGTCTAGACTCTACATCTGTGATTCCCTCCCGTTATTAGCCTCTTCTCTATTATAGCCAACGGATGCTGCTTCCTCTCCACTTATTTCTGAATTTGTCAATTTTTGCTATGACAAATTATGACACGTCTTAATTTATGTCCTCCCCTCCCACGCAGCCCCCTGGTATTATAGTTGAGGCAGGACCTGCTAAACTATGCTCCCTAAGAGTCCATGACTGGCTATAGTGTAAACCCCAAAGCCTCTTGGTATAGGGAAATAAGTCTTTCTGCTGCCTCGCTCCCATTGCTACCCTCACGGCATGATTATGAGTTAGCAGTTCCTAATTCCTTGATGCTGCATGCCAGCTCTTCCCAGTCATCCTGGCTCCCGATGTTCCTTTTGAACCTTGTCCTCTTCACCCTTATTATCTAAAGACCCATCTCAAGCGCCTTCCCTGCTTCATAGCCAAGACTAGGAATGTCTCGTCCACTTGAAACATCAGTGGCTACACACATTCCTACCATGTTCAAACAAGACAGTATCTTCAAGGATGCTAAGACTATACTATTATCAGTTGTTTGCTAATTTTACAATGTCAAATAATACAGAGGCATAAAAAAATAATGATTAAATACCTACTACCCACTTTAGGAAGGAAAGCTAAAAAAACTATCGCCATTTGCGGAATTTTATTTCTATTTTCTTCGTAGCGCGTAATGTCTCTTGGAACATTCTGGGAGCTGTCTTTTAAACTGAAGGGCATGAGGCAGTGTGGCTAGTACCATGAGAATGTGTGTCGTGTTGCATATTGGGTATTGCCATAGGACAGCTTGTTTTAGTAAGTCTTCAAGCCATGGAGAGGAACATGGGAAATAGCCACCGCAACCCTCTGATTTTTTCTTCTGGCAACAAAGGAAGCATTTTTTTTTCTTTTAACCATAAAATCTGGGTGGAGTCAAAGCTGACAGGCAAATGTAAGACTGAATAAAGCATTGTTCTTTCATCCAAAGCTCTGCCTGACTGAGCCATACCAAGGTATCATGGTCCCTTCCACAAATGCGCACTAATTGCATGAATGCCACTCTGGTCTGCAAGGTACCACAGCACTTAGCCTGTAAACACCTGCAGGTACAGATCGGGATGCCTGACTTTAGACCCTACAGGGAAAGTTTTGAGGTGTTTGAAGAGCCCCTGCTTTCACATACATCACAGAATTCCCTCTGACAGCTTTCATCAAAGCATAGGATGAGTGTGTCCCAGACTCAGTGATGGGAATGGTGACAGCAGAGATAGAGGGGCAAATATGCAGATGGGAGCTTTGCGTACAGTCCATATCACATTAAGGGATCATATAGGCTCTTGGGGTCTTCAGAAAACCATGGCCAGCTGATGAGCCTGGGTGAGTTTCTAAATGCCCTCGGAGCTCTAAGCATCTTGCCACTAAGGATGCTCCGTAATCTCAGAGCAGCAAACATTCTCTCCAGGCCAGGCGTGGTGGTGCATACCTTTAATCCCAGCACTTGGGAGGCAGAGGCAGGCAGATTGCTGTGAGTTTGAGCCCAGCCTGGTCTACAAAGTGAGTCTAGGACAGCCAAGGATACACAGAGAAACCCTGTCTCGAAAAGACAAAAAAGAAGGGGGAAAAAACATTCTCTCCAGGGTCAGAAAGTAAATACTCCAGGCTTTGCAGATCACCTGGCCTCTGTCCTAATGGCTCAAGCCTGTCACTATAATTAATATAAAAATAAGTACAAATGATGCATAAATGTAAGAACATGGCTGTACCCAATAAAATGATTCATGGACAGTAAAATTTGAACTTCACATAATTCTTGTGTATTATTTTATTTCAAGCATTAAAGATTGTCTAAAATATCCAATCCTTAGCTCATAGGACATACCAAAACCAGACAGGGAACAAAATATAGCCTGCAGGTCATACTTCTTATTCTCAGTATGCAGCACATTTTTTGAGAAACTCTGCGTCTTTCAAATGAAGAAAAGGTGAAAAGGATGTGAACCAATCAATTGCAAATGTCTAAGATCAAGGGGAATCCATGCCACACCAGGAGGCACAAGAAAGTGCAACAGAGCACAGAGGCCTTAGAGCTGGAGACCCAGCCCACTGCAGAAACCATGATTGTGGCGCAAGCCTGCTCCATCTGAGTACTTCCAACAGAGCAACACAAGGCCTGCCCCGAACCCCAACACCTCCAGAACACTAAATACCACTTGATGATCCTAGTAGTTTTATTTTATTTTTATTTTTATTATAATTTATTCACATCACATCCAGATTACAATCCCTTCCCTCTTATCTTCCTGTTTCCACCCTCCCTCTCTTTTCTGCCCTATTCCTCTCCCCTAGGCCTCTGATAGGTGGGGACCTCCTCCCCCACCATCTGACCACAGCCTGTCAGGTCTCCTCTGGGTAGCCTGAGTCCCCTTCCTCTGTGTTCCAAAAGGGCCTCTCCACCAAGGGGTAGTGATCACACATGGGCACCAGAGTTCATGTCGGAGGTAGTCCTCAGCTCCCCCATTCCCCAGCTTCTCCATGTGGAGAATGAGCAGTCCATTGACTACATATGAACAGGGGGTCTAGATTCTCTGCTTGCAATGTCCTTGGTCGGTGCATCAGTTTGTGCAGGCCCCCCTGGGTGCAGATTCTTGGTTGGTGCATCAGTTTGTGCAGGCCCCCTGGGTGCAGATCCACAGCTTTGATGGTCTCCTTGAGCTCTTAGTAGTTTTCTTTGATCCTTCTTTTTATCAAAAGAGGCTGAGATGAGTTACTCCATTTGGAAGTCCTTAATTTTGACAAATGGTAGCACGGGGTATTTTATAGGCATACTACATTTTTAGATGTATTTTTTTTTCATTTATTTTTAAATGGCCTTTTGCCTGCACACATTACTATACACCGCCTGTGTGCCTGCTGCCCAAGGAGACCAGAAGACATTGCCTGATGCCTTGAAACTGGAGTTAGGTAGTTAGGATCAAACTCAGAACCTCCCTGGAAGAGTACCCAACGCTTTTAGCTGGTGAGCCATCTCTCCAGCTCTGTTTTTATCTTTTTAATAATTTAGGTGCTCAGACATAAAGCTCATCCCTGAGTTAGCTAAGCTTCCTCCAGGTGTGGTAGTAGTTCAAGGATGTGCACTGGTTCAGGTGAGTGACAATATCACGGCTCCAGGTGCACTGGTATTGGGGAGCATTGGCTAAATTACCCACTTTCGACATCAAGTCCTCATGAAAGAAGAATGAGCAGGGTGACCCCAAGAACTTCTCCCATCTCCAGCATTTCTGCAGCATAGCCATGTTGGTTTGGGAGAAGAAACAAAAGGTCATAAGAGTTAAGGGAGTAATGGGATCTTGTGGATGCTTCTGGGTCCATATAACACCACGCTGACCTGATGGCTTGTTCCAGGGGCGAGCATAGGTCTTCTTGTGTCTGCCATATCCTTCAGCCATCACGTCATGACCGTGCTTTTAAGTCTTTAGCCAGTCCTCTGCTTCCTTAACTCTTTCTTTCATCTCTCAAACTCAGTTTCCGGAGACTGAGCTGTTCCATTGAGCAAGGGCCCCACACTGCCCTCTGGCCTCACAGTGTCTGGGTTTCTTCATGGTGTCCCCTTGCCCCGTCATTTCTACCCCACATCTCCAGGATCAGCCTCTTCCACTGGAGCAGGATCCAGCCAGAGTCAGAATTTTTCTCTGTCTTGCTTCTCGGCTTTCACACATGCCTAAACCCATCCCTTCTAGTTTTATATATGTGTATTCTGATGTAAAATCCAAATACAAATCTTAGATCCTTCTCCCAGACTAAATTATCTGAAGAATAAAACCCATGATGTTCACATTATCACTCCCAACAACTCTGGTTGTTTTCTTTATAGAATATTTTGAACATTCAAAAAGCAGCAAAACAAACACCCTTGGAATTGGAAATGATGCTGGAAGATAAAAAGAGAAGTTTGTTTGGGTTTTCTGTTTTGTTGTTGTTGTTGTTGTTGTTGTTGTTGTTGTTTTGGTTTTTGGGGGCTTGGTTTTTTGGGCTTTTTAAATTGTTTTTGGTTTTGGTTTTTTGGGGGTTGTTTGTTTGGTTGATTTGTTTTGTTTTTCAAGACAGGGTTTCTCTGTGTAGCCTTGGCTGTCCTGGACTCACTTTGTAGACAAGGCTGGCCTCGAACTCACAAAGATCTGCCTGCCTCTGCCTCCAGAATGCTGATATTAAAGGCGTGCGCCACCATGGCCCGGCTTCTTTGTTTATTTTTTAAGTAGGTGTTCCACAGGTGCTGGGTGACTTGGTTGTCTGATTATATGCATCTCAATTTTACCAAACAAGAGTAGTGATTCTAATTTAGGGCCTGGCCTTGGGGACTCTGTGTTGTTCCCCTATATTTTTTCCTCCCATCTTTACCGACACTCCATTTATCTGGCACTAAGTTGTCAATGAACGAATGAAATCCCATTATTTTCCTTTCCCCCTTTGAACTATACACAGTTCCAAGCACTTACTTAAAAGATTAAATAAGAGGGTAAAGGGACTTGCTGCCAAACCTAATGACCTAAGTCTGATCCTTGGAACCCACACAGCAGACGGATTGAGTCCATTGCTTTCGGTTAGGCTCTGACCACCATCTGCCTCGCCGTTATTGGACAGCTCCATTCATGCAGTGTGTGTTACTTTCATCCTTTACCCTTTGGCCCTTGGATTGATGTTGCTTGTGGGTTTGCAGATGTTCTCTCTATATTTTGGATACTGCCCTTTCCTCATTGTGTAGGTCGTAGTTGCCTTTTTAAAGTCTTTACCTGACTTTCATCTTTACCTGACGTTGCAATAATTTAGTTGCAATGTCACAAAAGTAAACTGCGTTTTTAATGTCTTAGGCTTTTCATTCTCTGTTTCAGAAATCCTGTCCTACCCCAATGCCTATATTTGAATATTTAAATTCCCCTTGTCTTGCTTTGCTTTTTGTATTTATGTTTTTAATCTACCTGGAATTTATTTTTGCATTATAATCTAACTGTTTTGTTGTGTCGATATTGACGTATCCTAGCATCTTTACTTATTAATCTCTCCCATTGTGTGTCAATCTTCAATATTAGATTTTGTCGTCACTTTTTTTATCTGAGTTGGCTCACAAATATCTCACTTTTCTTATGTTAATTTACCCCAGGAGCAATTGCACATCGCTTCAACAGCCTCAGCTTTACAGGGAGACTTGGTTTCTGACAGGGTGAGCATCTCCTTCTCAGGCTCCTCTCCCCTTCCGAGATTTCTTGAGATAGATTTGCAGGATCTGTGACAGGTGCAGTACTTACCACGTTACGCCCCACGTGGACGTGTCTCCCTTTTCCTACTGTAAGTGCCTTTCTTTTCTTCAATAACACCCTGTATCACAGTTAAGACTTGAATGCTTTATGTATTCATTATTTAGCTGCCTGTAGGTTTGTGCCTATTTCAAATGATTACTTTTAAATTAACTCTTTTCTGTTTCTGGATTTTTAAAAAATGCAATTTCTTTTTACTATATTGCTTTTGAATCCAGGAAGGCTGGTCTTAAACACTCTTGTGAGTTCTGATTATTAGTGTGGACATTTTCTTTGATTTTCTCTGTATAAAACTGGATATCAAAGGATAATAGTTATATTGCTTTGCTTATCTTTATATATGTATCTGCTTTTTTCTTATTTTAGGCACAGTCTGAAATGACATGTGTCATAATGAATAGAAAACATGACAGAAACTATGCAGGTCTTAATCTTTATTTAAAAGCAAACATTCAGTACTTTATTGTTAATAATGTTTGGGTTGAATATCTATCACTGGATTATGAGAGATCTTACTTATTCCTGTTTTCTAACAATGCTTTAGAAATGCTGACCCTATTTTAGTGGTTTTTAAAATGATTTTATTTTTAAAATAATTTATTTTAAATTTTAAAAAATAATTTATTTTTAAAATAAAATAATTTATTTTTAAAATAATTTATTACATTTATTTTTTGTGAGACATAAATGTTACGATCTATAAAGATGAGGTAGTGGTATGGTGTGGCACCATGATGGGCCCATGCCAAGGTGTACCCCCTTGAGGAATTATGTCATGCAACAGATCTGGTATAAAGGAGGTTTACTGGGGAAAGGGAAGAGAGCATGTGAAAGAGTTAGGGATAGTGAGTGAGCTATGAGGGCTGAGAGAGAGAAACAGCAAGAACAGAGAAGGGGGGCCTGGAACTGAGCAAGAGAGAGGGGGTTGGGATGGTGGGGGTCCTTATATCCTGTACACACCTGGCCCACCTGGTGGCCGCAGGGCTGCAGCAGGTGATGACATAAGTAATTGCTAGAACCCTGAAGTCAGGCCAGCTGAATTGCCTGTACACTAACAGTGAGGTCTAGATGTACTACAGTGCCCGTAGAGGTCAGAGGGTAACTTGAAGTAATGAACTCTCTCCTTTTAAAGCCGTTGAGTTCCAGGGGTCAGACTTTGAGCATCAGGTTTGGCAGCACGCGCCTTTACCTGCTGAGCCATCTCACCAGCCCCTCCTCTGCTTCTGAAATCTTTTATGGTAGCAAACCATTTCCTCACAGTTTCTAACATACAAATATCTTGACATTTCTAGGAAAAACCCTAGTTATACGTACTAAGTTGATATATTTGTTAGCTTTTTAAATTCTATTCATTTCTGGCAAATGAGCACCCAATTTTATTCTCATGTACTGCCACAGTACAATGTTTAATCTTATTTTAAGATCTTGCCCATGTGGTTAAAAGTGAACAACTCGCCAGACTTTCAATATGCATCTCTGTTACTACAAATGAGTATGGAGTCTTTCCATATTTGCAAAGCTGATGTATATAAGCCAAAAATCTGAGCCGTTTTGTTTGTTTGTTTGTTTGTTTGAGAAGGGGTTTCCCTGTGTAACTTTGGCTGTCCTGGACTCACTTTATAGACCAGGCTATCCTTGAACTCATAGTCACAGTGATCTGCCTGCCTCTGCCTCCAGATTACTGGGACTAAAGCCATGTGCCACTCCACCCCACTAAAAAAATGTGAGCAGTTTTGAGCAACATTTTTGTTATTACAATGAGACTAGCACCTATCCATGTGTCTCAAAGACATTTTTATTTCCTTTATTGTGGAAACTACTTTCCTACCCTTCACCCATCTTTCTATTGATTATTAATCTTTTATTTGTGAAGAATGTCTTTATATAGTAAGTGAATAATCTGAGCTAGTGGTTATCCTCTGCAGTTCCTGGGTCATGCTAGTATCTTGACTTTTTTTTTTTTAAGTTGTCAAATGTCTCCATTTGGGAGCATCCAAGTAATTTTTAAAAGATGAGTTTTATTCAGAATATTCTCTCTCAAACCTCTTAAGAAGTTTTCCTCACCCCCCTCCTTTCTGACATTTTTATTAGTTTTTAATAGTTAAACAACTGATCCACTTAAAATTCAGCCCGGGGTACAAATTAAGATGAGAGGCTAATCCTGGTTTTGTGAGTCTTAATTCTGCAAATCAGTCTGATGAATTCTTAGGTAGCTCACTCCACACCCCCACACCCTACCCCTGACTTAAGGCTTTGTGTTTCCACATTAACTTCCAGGAACCCATCCTGGCTTCAAGTGCCCCATAGAAAGTGACTGCTCCTCAGTCTCCTTAGCCATATACTGTGTGTTGCTGTTGGCCCCCTTTACTGTAAATCTTATTGATAACCATGCTTTATGTTTCCTTCTAAATAGTAAACTCCTTGAGGGTACAGTTTCCATGAAGGTCATTAATATCACTAATAGAGTAGTTGGTAAATAAATGCCTTGAACAAAAGAAGACATGACCAGTTGAGTGTTAACATAAACTAACAAAAAGATACCGTGTACCCCTCCCTCTCACTAATGCACTTGCTCCCTGTCTTGGTATGATATGGTACCTGTCCAGTTTCAGTAGTACCTGAGGTTAAACATGATGAAAAACCCAGAGACCTATATTTTAATGCCAAATAACTCTCTTTGTCTAACTATGCCGCTTATCAAGACATCAGAGCCACACATCCGTGCCCCGTTTATCCCCAGGTGAGATCCCAGATCTCTACTCTGATGATGAGATGGAGAACATCATCAGCAATGTGAGGAATGAGGTCAAAAGCCAAGGACTCATTGACAGCAGAGAGAACTGTTGGAAGTTCTTCATAGACAGAGTCCGACGACAACTTAAGGTATAAAAAGATTGACTGCTGGGCACGGGCACAGCTAGAGGTGGCTACAGGCACTGCCCCTCTGGACTGGGTCAAGAGGAGGTGGTGAGGACGCAATACACTTTTGGCTGAGCAGCGCTGCCAGGATGGCATTTTCCTCTGCATTGCCCTCATCTGCACAATTGATCACAATTGGCATTATTGATCTCCTAGCTAGAAGGATGGGCTCACATGGGAAGATGTTTCCCTGTTCAGCACGCTTTTCAATGTTCTTTTTTTTTTTTTAATTTTATTAATTTATTCTTGTTACATCTCAATGGTTATCCCATCCCTTGTATCCTCCCATTCTTCCCTCCCTCCCATTTTCCCCTTATTCCCCTCCCCTATGACTGTTCCTGAGAGGGATTACCTCCCCCTGTATATGCTCATAGGGTATCAAGTCTCTTCTCGGTGACCTCTGAGTCACTCGGTCATTCCTCTGAGTGCCACCAGGTCTCCCCCTCCAGGGGACATAGTCAATGTTCTTTGAGATTAACAGCCAGAACCTGTGTCTGTTTCTCTGTGGGTTTCTCTGATACTTTCTTGCTTCTCCCTGCCCTGCTCCTATTTCAGGTGACTCTCTGTTTCTCCCCTGTGGGGAACAAGCTAAGGATTCGAAGCAGGAAGTTCCCAGCCATTGTGAATTGTACTGCTATCAACTGGTTCCACGAGTGGCCTCAGCAGGCCCTGGAGTCTGTGAGCCTCCGCTTCTTGCAGAATACAAAGAACATTGAGGTAAGCGGGAAAGGGCTCTCCTTAGTGTTCACTTCACCTCAGGCATCCAGAGGTCAAGGCTAAAGTTGGAGGTTGCATAGAGCTATTGAGCATAATTTTCTATGTGGTGAAGGGTTGAATAATCATCTTCAATTTCATTACTTCTGATTTTAGCCTGCAGTGAAGCAGTCGATTAGCAAGTTCATGGCCTTTGTCCACACAAGCGTCAACAAGACGTCCCAGTTGTACCTGACCAACGAGCAGCGTTACAACTATACGACGCCCAAGTCCTTTCTGGAGTTCATCAGACTCTACCAGAGCTTGCTGGAAAGAAACAGAAGAGAGCTCCAGTCCAAGGTGGCAAGGCTGGAGAATGGGCTGTTGAAGCTGCACAGCACCTCAGCCCAGGTTAGCAGTGTCTCTTTCTTCTGCTGAGTGAAAATCAGCCCCAAATCATCACACTGAAAGTCAAGGTCTGAAAACCTCCTGTGGTTCTCTAGAGCCACCATAGCATCCAAAAGAAGATCAAAAGCCAAAAGAAACTTCCCAAGCACAAGCACATAGCTTCAGCTTTGGTCTCATCTGCTCACACTCACTGAAGTTGGAATCCTCTGAGGGACTTCCTCCTCTTCCTCACTGCTGTCTTCTCTTTCTCCTCCATTCCCCTTTCCTCTTCATTCACTGCCCTCCTGTTAATAGTCTGTTTTGGGTGGCTATAACAAAATACTTGCGGTGGGATATTTTATAAAGAACAGAAAGTTTTTTTTTTAAATTCACCATTCAGGTGTACAAAAGCGTGGCACCAAAACATGATAAGCTCTAATGAAGGCCATTTGGTGGTGGTAAGACCATACACACAGAAGAGGGAACTGCGAGATTCCAGGACTGCTTTTTATAACAACCCATTGTAAAATGATCCTGTCTCGTGAGACAAGACCAGCATTAATTCATTTGTAAGGATCTTATGACCTCCATTGCCCATACTGAGAACCACACTTCCAGCACATGAACATTTGGGGAACACACCACACCCAAACCACACATCTTCCATACTTAAAACCAAATTGAAGGAATAATGAGGAGAAGTTGTTCAGGGTTACAACAACTTTCTTGAGTGTGTGTGGTGGTGGTGGGGGAGGGGCCTATACTGCATCACCTGCCAAAAAGCATTTAGAACATCATATTTAAATGAATATAGTCTTATCTCTTATATAATTTATAAGTAGCTGGTCATTATAAGAAGGCCATTTTCATCCTGTCCTTTCTGTATTTTTCTATTTGCTCTTTCAAATGGAACTGGCTTATTCCTTCCAACCTTCTGTTCTGCCTTTAAGCACTGGAAGAACTTCAGCACCTAACTTGCCTTTACCCTTCCTTGTCAAATACCACCTGTTCCTTTAGGAGACATTTCTATCCTCTATTTATCAGTGGCAGAGCCACTGGGGTGGTGACATTTCATCAGTTTGCACAATTGAGGTACCATTATGCTCACGCTAATGAGCTCCTGTTTATGGCTGGCCTCTTGATGAACATGACATGTTCCTGTACATTCATGAGCCTCTTGATGAGCATGACATGTTCCTATACATACATGGCCTCTTGATGAATATTCCATGTTGTATACACATGGGCTCTTGATGAGTATCAAATATTCCTGTACATACATGGGCCTCTTGATGAACATTACACATCTTGTACATATATGGACCTCTTGATGAGCATCACATGTTCTTGTATATACATGGCCTCTTGATGAACATCACATATTCCTGTACATACACAGGCCTCTTAATGAGTATCACATGTTCCTATAAATACATGGGCCTCTTGATGAACATCACATGTTCCTGCATATGCATGGGCCTCTTCATGAACATCACATGTTCCAGTATATACATGGGCCACTTGATGAACAACATCACATGTTCCAGTGTATACATGGGCCACTTGATGAACATCACATATTCCTGTACATACACAGGCTTCTTGATGAGTACCACATGTTCCTGTAAATACATGGGCCTCTTGATGAACATCACATGTTCCTGTATATACACGGGCCTCTTTATGAACATCACACGTTCCTGTATATACATGGGCCACTTGATGAACATTGCATGTTCCTGTACATACATGGGCCTTTTCTTGTCTAAAGATTTTGCCTTTGGAATTATGCTTTTCAACTTTTCTCTCTGAACTTCTCTCTGTTCTCTCAATTTTGGCTTCTTGCTTCAGAATACAACGTTTCTCAAAGGCTTAAGTTCACTCAGGAAATGAAGTGAGCCCTTGCAATCTGAAAGGAAAATTCTTCCCTGTGATTCTGTTCACCTGGCCTGGCCTGGCCTCTAGGGGCAATGAATGGCTAACTACACCCGCTCCTGTGCCTGAATCTATCATGTTCTCACTGCGCCTTTCATCCTCCTGGCCATTTCCTCTGCATTCTAGGAGAGGTTTTCAAGTTAAGCTCAATAATATTAGTTTTATAGTATGTAATATTGCTGCTACTTCATATGCTTGCAATATGAATCTTAATTATGCCATCACACTTTACTGCCTCAATGGCCCTTCCTCACCAGCTCCTTCTCAGCGCACTCAATCACTTTCTACTACTTTGTCTGGTTTTCTGCAAATGGGTTCGTGGAGTTCTTTGTACCTGTGAATCCAGCAGCCTCTGCCGTGTTTTCTCTACTCTGATGATGGCCCTGTTCTTCATCTTCTAGACGTGACCACTTCTTTGTATGTTGTATAGGTTGGGTTTCTTTCTCTTTCTTCATTTGCCTTTAGGCAAATTGGGATCAGTTCAGTGTTTGTCATCAAACTGTGTGATGACCACCACCAACAACAGCCTGTCTCGGCGCTCCAGATCATGGAAAACTGAAGGACACAGATCCCAGGTCATGTGCTAACCCTTTACCTCGTGTGCCTCTGTGCTGTGGGAAGGTGTCTTTTTTTTTTTTTTTTTTAATCATTTTCCTTCTGTTTCTTTCCATTTCTGAATGTATAGAGAAAACCAGAGCATAAACCCCAGTATGGTACCAGATTTTGATGATGTTTCCCACTTCTTCCCTCTTTCTTTTTCCCCTTATCACCTCGAGGCCCTTTGGAAGATTTTCCACACGCCCCCCACCCCCCCCACCCCAGAATTTGTGCCACCTCCTCCTCCCCTCTGCTCAGCAACTGATGATTTATTTGTGTCAGAGAATGGTATCCAGGGAGAGAGGGATGTGAAAGGTGCCCTGACCTCAAAGGCAGACACCGATAGCTCTTTTGTTCAGATGCCAGGTCGTTGAGTAGGCAATGAAGAAGGCATGTGGAATACTCCATGTTGAGAGTGGAGGTGGCTTCTATTTAACAAGCAAAGGTCAGGTTGTCCCATTAGGTGACTCTAGCTCTCTCTGCGTCATGGTGGGGAGTCTCAGCCTCAGGTTCAGTATCTGCTCTCTCCTTCTGTGTTCTCTACTTCTGTGAGCGCCATCTCCAGCTGCCTCTATTACCCACACCGGAAACTTCCCGCACCCAAGAACCCACGGGTTCTGTGTTTTTCCTATCTTGAAATCTGCCCGCTCAGCTTCCTCACCAACTTATCAGCTTTTTTTTTTTTTTAATGCTTCCTACCTGATTGGTTTTGATAGAGTGAATTCTTAGAGTCTCCATGCCATGTATGCTTTACCTGTTACCCCATCTCAGCCCAAATCCCTGGAGACATCCCTGACTCTGCTCACTCCTCTATCCTTTCACATGCACATCCAAGCCATCAGAGTGCCCCTGTTATCTCAGGCTTCACAGTATATTCACATCCCCCATATCAGTCCCAGCACCAGCACCAGCACCAGCTCAGTCTGAGCTCCTGACATCTTGATGTGGACAGCCATAAACACCCTCAAAACTCACTCATCTGCTTCTGCTTTAGTCCCTTTCTGCTACCAAATGAGCAGCCAGGGTCATTGGTTTCAAACACAAATCAAGCCACGTCTTCTCTGCTCAAGACCTTATGGTCCCCTTCTCTTCTTCCCAGTGGCATCCACAGATGCTCTCTAGCCCTGCCCTCCAGCTCCCAGGCTTTGTCTCTTACTAACCCATCCCTGCAACATCCATCTACAGTCAGGGTGTCTCCATACCCTCCTCTCAGATGCACTAGGACTTGGTATCACTGTCCCCTATGCCTGCACATCTTTCTAGAGTCTCCATGACACATCTCTTTGTTCCATATCACCTTCCCAGTGAGCCCTGCTCTGATGACTACCGTAGAAGTTTCCACTCCTTCCTACTCTTGCCCCCTCCCCGTTGTTCCACCCTGCCAATTCTCTATGGTGAGCTTTTATCTGATATAATTTATAAGTTGCTTATTTGTTACATAATCAATGGTGTTGCTATCGGTTGGCTGCAAGCTCTGTAAGGACAGGAACTCTTCTCTGTTTGTACGCTGTATCCCAAGAGCCTCAAAACTGACTGGGCAGAATGACACTAATTTAATAGGTGTTGCATGAATAAATTAACAAACGAGCAGTGTTTAATGCAGTGTTCCTGGCTATGTTCCGGCCCTTGCATATTGCTCTACCCTATGCTCTTGCCCTCCACTCTGTTCAGCAGAACTAACTGCATGGCTGGTACCCATCCTTGTGTTTTCACCCTTCACTTGCCTGTGTCAATCGATCCTGAGTGGGTTTGCTATCCCTCCCAAAGCACTTTCTAAGCTGAAGGAGCTATGCATGCTCTGATCTGTAGTTCCTTCTTTGAATTACAGTTCTTCTCCTGCATGTATTATTGTCAGCCCTTGGTAGAAAAGAACAAGATTCATTTATCTTTCATCTCAAAGACCAGTACATAGTGGATGTTCTATGAAATATGTGGCTAAAAGGGCACGTGAGTATATGATGGGTGAATAGATGAATAAGCAGTTCCCATATCATTGCCAGTCTTGTGGTAGGGGTTCAGCCTGACTTTGGGTGATGGTGTATGTGTGGTGAGCATTCTGTAAATGTGTATCAGTGGCTATAGGGATTATTCTTCTAGCAAAAGTGGCATCTTGTTTCCTAACTCTGGTGTAAGCAATTTATCTCTCATCAATTTGGTTGAGGTTTTGGTAGGAAACATCTAAATTATACCATCATAATCATGGCATAAGGCTAATAACTTGAATTACACAGTTAACGAAATCCTACCACCTGAGTATGACAGTTTTTGGCGATCCCTATCAGTGTGATTATGCTAAAGGAATGTTACAGCTCTGGCTCAGACAAGATGCAAATGAATTTATTAATACTTGTTATACGAGAATCACTCATGATTGTGGTAATAATGAAAATTGTGTGATAGCAGCTAGAGGGGGGTGGCTCTATAGTTAGGAGTACATATTGCTCCTACAGAGGACTCAAGGTTAGCTCCTGTAACCTGCACCACTCCCAGCTGCCTGTAGCTCCAGCTCCAGGAGATCCAACGCCCTCTTCTGGCCTCTACAGGCACCTGCATCCATGAGTGCATACATCCATAGATGGACACACACATATTCATGTAATTGAAAATAAATAAATCTTTTAGAAAATTGTACAATAATCCAACATTTTCAGCTTCAAATGTATGTTTTTGTACTGAGATCTGGTCAGACATGTAGCTTTATTATTGTGCTACTGAACTTAACTTCTTTCTGACCCATCTTTTTCTGTTAAGACTCAAGTGCTCTTCATCTCAAATTTTAGCACAATTTCTCCCCCTCTGAGTGCTAGAGCTTGGGTATTCAGGGGATGTCACCCAAGAGCATGTATGTTGGGAGCTCAGTACCAGTTCTGGTGGTGTTAAGGAACATTGAAGGGGTGGAACCCAACACGAGATAATTATATTATGGGGTGCCAGCCGTGGAGGGGTTGACAGTTTCCAGGGATTTAGTACTTTTGGTAGTGTGAGTTGCTTGTTTTGGTTGGTTGGTTGGTTGAGGATTTGCGCTGTGATTCTCTTTTTTGAGACAGGTTTTCACTTTGAATCCTAGCCCAGGCTGACCTCAAAGTCACGGTCCTCCCTCAGCATCCTAAGAGCTCGGGATTATGAGCCACACAGCTGATAAAAGCTTCTGTATGTATTTCTTCTCTTCTACACACCACCAGCTTGCTTTCTACTTCTCTATCACACTGCGATGCAGCCAGGAGGTCTCCACCAAGACACTGACACCGTGTTGTTTGGACCCTCCACACACCAGAATCATACGCGAAGTCATAAACCTCCTTACTCTAACAACTTACCCGGTCTTGAGTGTTTTCTTACAGCAGCAGAATAAAAATTTAAAACTTAGCATTGGTGCTGGAGTGATTTTCAGCAGTTAAAGTACACACACACACACACACACACACACACACACACACACACACACGCCATGGGCAACTCTGAGAAGATGCATGTCCTTTTCTCCGGGAAATATGCCACTCCTTAGCTCCTCCCCCAGCATCATTTCTGGGGTTCTGGGGTTCTGGGGAGGAGGCCAAGAGAACTTTAACCTCTCCTTTTGGCACCGTGTGCTTGGTCCTTACAGATCCAAAGTCTGCCCACAGCCCAATGCCTTCACCCTTTCAACAGGCATTTCCCTGAGAATGGAACATGGTTCTGATTCATGGAGGCAGCAATACTGTGGGAAAGAGGCTTTTCTGTGTCCCTGAGATCGTCTTAATGTTCTGTTTTGGTGGCATTAAGTAAGGAAAAATGCAGAGTGTGGCTTGGATGTTTAAGTAAGAGAACAAAAACACTTTAAACTAGCTTTCTCTGATCTGTTGTTCTGTTAGAGAATCCTAAAATGAACCCAAGCTCTCTGCTGTTGGTTACTGGGGAGTGGCCTTGTTCTGACTGGCAGGACCCTGCTGTCACTCCACATCACAGCTTAAGAGCTATTAAACTCCTATTCATGGTGAAGAGGATTATTTACCTTGGGCTTGAGGTCACTGCCATATCTACAATCAGCAAAACAAAATAACCACAAAGAAAGAAGAAGAAAAAAACAACACACTTCAATTTTCTCAAATCTCCCAAGATTTAAAAAGAAACAAAAAGTTAGTGGTGTGTTTGCTGACTGGGGTGATTATGCGGCTCAATCATTTTGATTTACAATTGCGTCTTTGTCCTTGCAGAAGTAGACTCTGCAGCTGAACAACAGGAGATGGAAGCAGATTAACCTTCCAACTCGTGAATCTAAGACACATTCCAAGGAGCAGCCTCCATTTGAGGTTAAAACAGGCTCTGGCTTCCATGAATACACAAAATTAAAGAATATTCTCTTTTTTGCCCCCTTTCCTTTTCTTTCTTTTGATCTGCCATGAAAGGGGAATTATCAGCGGCTTCTAAGCCCCAGTTTTATTTTCGATTTATGCATTTTGCATCATAAAGCCCTCGAATCCGTTTGACGTGTTCCAGGAGCTCCAAAGTAATCTGTGGTTGTTGCAGGCAATAGACTGCAAGAAAATGAGAGGCAAGAGGTCAGCCTGCAACGTAAGGTTTATGAGCCATACTGCAAATACAAATGGCTTCTTTGCTTTTCAGAATAAATAGGTCTGTCTTCCCTTTGCACTTGAAAAAGCCATTATACTAGACCAGCTAGTTTAAAACCCAGGCTAGCAGAATCGACAAGGGCTGCAAGGCCTCACCTCAGAGTTTCTGACTTAGTGGGGCTAGAGTAGGACCTGGGTGTTTGCTCAGCCAATTTGCTCCTGGGTGATGCTGAGATGCTGATGCTGATGCTGATGCTGGCCCAGGAAGCACAGTCTCAAACCATCACTCTGCTGATCTGAAGAGGCACAGAAAACCAGACCCTCTCTAATCCACTCTTGAGGCTTCGTTATGCCTCCCCGTGGAATTTGACATCAAAGGCACTGTGGGAAATCCAGCTGGCTAGGCCCCTTGCTACACTGGCTGTCTAATCTTTACATAGTCATCTATTTGTAGTTAAGGACTGTAGAAATTAGTAAAGACTAACCAAGCGGAGGCTATCCAAAGCCACCAAATTAGAGTCTATTAACAGCAAGGGAGTCTGGCATCACAGCTGTGCCTGCCTTGAGCCAAGACCCAATGGGAGGAATAGGGAAGCTTTGCAGTATAGAAAGAGAGGGCCCTGACTCTCCAGTTTACCTGAGGAGGTGGAAGCAGGCTTCACTAGAAAGGAGCAGTCTATGGGATGGCTTAGGGCTTTCTGTGGTCCTACATTGGAAGTGACAAAAAATAACGTTACTCTATTATTAATCAGGTTCCAGCCATTGAGGGCAACTCTGCTATACTGCTATGGGAGTTACTGTATCTTTCTGGATTTTGGCTACAAGGTGTCAGCCAGACTGCCTACATCTGAATTGAAGCTAGCTGGCTTCCTGAGGAGTCATTAGGCTCCCTTTAAATTTGTTTTAGAAGCAGAGGGAAGGCACGTGGTGGTTTGTTATATCTCTCTTCTCTCACTGTACTTGAAGGTAAGGGGTTAGCTTCCTGGCGAGTTGCCAGAGGTCATAGGTCAGGCTTGTACTTGTTTGTATAAAAGCCCTGGACACTGTCTGTCCACACATTTCCTCTCTCAGGCTGCAGGGTCGAGTTGACCATCCCTTATGTAAATCTTTACCTCATTTGACAACACACAATTTTAACTAAGTAACTGCTGATCCTTGCCAATGACCCATCACAGGTGAAGTATGATGTTAGGCGCATTAAATTTTTCGTTATTAATAATATTTTTATATTTACATGGGGTTTCATCACAGCCTCTTCATGTGTGTTATTACACTTTTTTCTCCTTCATTACCCTCCCCCACTACCATCGTGCCACTTTCTTTTTGTAAACTTAACCCACACTAGAGACATCTGGGAAGAGGGAGCCTCAGCTGAGGAATTGTGGGCATGTCTGTGGAGCATTTTCTTGACTGCTAATTGATGGAGGAGGGCCCAGCCCACTGTGGGTGGTGCCAACCTTATGAGGTGGTTCTGAGTGGTATAAGAAAAAAAAAAAAAAAAAAGCTGAGCATGAGCCATAAAGAGCAAGTCAGTTAGCATGCCCTGTGCGGTTCCTGTTGAGTTCCTGCCTCAAGCTCCTGCCCCCCGGCTTCCTTCTAAAGGACAATTACGTGTAAGAAAAACCCTTTCCTCTCCTAAGTTGCCATCAGTCAATATTTTCTCACAGAGCCAGAGAAACAAACCGGAACACTCCCCACCTTTAGTTAGTTTACTTTCTCCTATTTTCTGCACTCATATCAATTGCATTACTCTTTATTTCCCACTTTCCTTCTCTCTCACAATTCAGCTGTTGATGGATGTTTAGGCTAGTTTCATTTCCTAGTTATTGTGAACTGTACAAGCAGCAAACATGGATGCCGGCCCATGGAGTTTTAGCGGACATAAGCACTCACTGAGTGAGAAGCATCCCGCATCATTTGGGCATCGAGGAGAAGATTCTAGGCGTGTGGATTTCACGATAGTCCACCACAGTTAAAAATGTTCTGCATGCTTTTTCTTTTTCCCAGCACAAGGAGTTTGGTTACACTTGGGAATGCAGCTTTGCAGCTCCCTGAGTGAGTGGGCTCTCTCGGACCTGTCCTGCAAAATTGGGTCCACGGAGCCGCGAGCCCCGTGGCCTCCTCCTAATGAGCTCTGTGCTCTCTGATGCAGGTGGATGATCTGAAAGCCAAGCTCGCCACCCAGGAAGTGGAGCTGAGGCAGAAGAATGAGAATGCAGACAAGTTGATTCAGGCAGTGGGTGTGGAGACCACCAAGGTAAGCAAGGAGAAAGCCATGGCGGACGAGGAGGAGCGGAAGGTCGCCCTGATCATGCTGGAGGTGCAGCAGAGGCAGAAAGACTGTGAGGAGGACCTGGCTAAAGCCGAGCCGGCGCTCGCGGCAGCCCAGGCGGCCCTCAACACTCTCAACAAGGTAGGCCAGTCAGGCAAGCTCGCCTACCTGTCTCTGCGGCGCAACACCTGGTTCTCATAAATGACTCAGGGCACCTCCAGGGTGGGGCACTGAGAATGGGCCCTCAGCTTATTCATTATGTAAACATCGGTTTAAACTAGCTCCATGGTAGAGCCGTAGAACTCTACGAACGAAATCTCCAAAGTTGTGAACCTTAGAAACAACCCAAAAGAAAATGAAAGGTCAGTTAGTCAGTCCCGCTTCCCCACTTCACAGAGGAGGAAAGCAAGGTCTCGGAGCAGTTTCACATGCCCAGGGTCACAAATTCTGAGAGCTGGGACCCTGAGTCTGTATCTTTAGAACTCAGTCCCAGAGGCACGTCTGTTAAGAGGCCAGGTCGCTTGCCCCACCAGTTACTGCAGGCCACACAGATTGGTAGGTACTTCCTTGAGGTAAGGGTTTAAACTCTGAGCCTAAAATAAGGTGCTAGTTCCAAACTACAGGGGGAAAAACCCCACAAAACCAAAATTAATGAGCGTTCAAGTGGCAACAGGATAATTGTACAACGTGAAACTCACACACATTTGGTGGGAAAGTCTGACTTTGACATGGACTCTTCAAATCTCTTTAAATTTACTCCGTGGATGAGAGGTGGACACAGCTTTCCAGTTCTCCTTTCTTGTTTTTCACAACTAACTTTCCCATTTAATAACCATGTGTTGTTTAATAACCATGGAAAGAAAGGGCTGAGCAGTCGGGATTGCCATGAGGAGGCACCGCAGAAGAGCGGGGAGCTGACCTTTCCATTGCTGTGGCCACAGAGGTTCCTGGGAGATGCTGCACCAGGCTTGGGGACCTCACCGGACACATTGCTTCCTCCTCATCTTTCTGGGGTCTGGGAATTCATTTTGCCCTATGAATGGACATCTTAGAGCTGGTCTGCCCTGCGAGCAGCTCCCTGGATTCTCCCCTGCTGGGGACACCAGGGTCTCTTCTGTGTTGTCTCTAAATAAGTTGGATTTTTTTATCATCTTTTTTATTTTACTTGCTCTGATTCTCTGCACATCCCCAACCACCCAACTTCATGTTCTTTGCTCTCTCAAAATAGACAAACAACCCAATAAGACAAAAAGGAAAAGAGAAAGTACACACACACACACACACAGAGAGAGAGAGAGAGAGAGAGAGAGAGAGAGAGAGAGAGAGAGAGAGAGAGAGAGAGAGAGAAGAACAGAGAGTCCTTTTTCTGTTGGCCACTTGCTCCTGGGCAAGGGGCCTGCCCGGAAATGTGGTTGATATGCCCTGTGTCACTCCATTGTACAGAACCGATTTTCCCTTTTCCAGCAGGTGTCAATTGCCTACAGTTTCCTGGTTACTGGTGAGACACTGAGTCCACTTCCCCTTCTCAGTGCTGCGATTTTGTGTGGCTTGAGCCTGTACACACGTCTTTTGTGCCCAGACACAGTCTCTGGGTTCATATGTTCTTCGGTCTTGCTGTGTCAGGCTTTCCCCATCACGTTGCCCTTGCCAGCCTGCAGCCAGCAGTCAGATGGCCTCACCACCACCACATGCCTCCACACCTCACTACATGCCACATAAGCCTACACAGATTTCAAAACAAAGCTTATAATCTCTCTCTCTGGATCTCTATTTGTGTGTGTGTGTGTGTGTGTGTGTGTGTGTGTGTGTGTGTGTGTGTTGTTTTTTGTTTTGTCTTGTTTGTTTTTTGGGACCGGGTTTCTCTGTGTAGCCTTGGCTGTCCTGGCCTCACTTTGTGGATCTCTGTTTAATTTTTATCTTACCTCCCTCCCTCTCTCCCTCCCTCTTTTCCTCCCTGCCTTCTTTCCTGATTTCTAGATTACCAAAACAGAAATACTTATTTGCGTACACATGACTTTGTTCACTGGTAATTTCTTACTAAGGAAAGTAACATTTTTCTTAAGCTCTTTTGACACAGAGATTTACATTTCCTAAGATGGGCTGAAGCAAATGTAGCAATGTTTACTGTGCTGCTTTGGGAGTCATCTGTTTTGGCTGAGCCTCAGCCTCTTCATTTGCTAAGAGGAAGCAGGGAGGACATAAACATCCCCTGTTGTTATAATGACTAGATGAGATAATGTATGCAAACTATATAATCAATGGTAGTCACTAAGAAAAACTTTTTTGCTGTCAATATTGGTTTGGTTTGGTTTGGTTTTCAAGACAGGGTTTCTCTGTGTAACAGCTCTGGCTGTCCTGGAACTCGCTCTGTAGACCAGGCTGGCCTCGTACACACGGAGATCCACCTGCTTCTGCCTCCCAAGTTCTGGGGTTAAAGGCATGTGCCACCACCTCCCAGCTGCTGTCGGTATTGTTATAGCCAGGAAAATCACTTTGATTTTCATAAAACCAGAATGAAGTGAACACTCGCAAACTCTCCGGTTGGCTGTTTGGTTGATAGATAGGAAGATGGAAATAAAAAGAGTATAAATCAGTAACTGAAGAAGTGGTAGAATCAAATACAGAAAGTCGTATTGGGTCCCTCTACGACAAAAGAGATGAAATGTGTCTTTAATCACGGCCCGTTGCAGGCAGCATGAGAGGTCTTCTCCCCTACCCAGCTGTGTGGGATGGCACAGTTTCTTTTTCCTTCTGTTTCCTTTGCCTGTGACATAGAGGTGAGAAGATGGGGATTGGTGGACTCTTTCTTATACATAAATAAATATGTGAATCTATTAGAAAATTTGACCAATCCTATGTTTAAAATATATCCAGGATACAAGTGCTTCCATAATCTCTTCTGTATCTGCTTGATGGAAGCTCGTTCGTCTTCTGGTGCTGTGTCTACCTCTGCTCCACGGTGTCTCACAGCAATCTGAGATCTTCTCTCCCCTTTAGTACACACTGACAAATTATAAAGGGGTGTGTGTGTGTGTGTGTGTGTGTGTGTGTGTGTGTGGTGTGGTGTGGTGTGTGTGATGTTATTTGTGCTGTGTGTGTGTGTATGTATGTATGTGTGGTATGGTATGTGTGTGGTGTAGTGTGTGTGTGT
>OU015755.1:94939087-94954284 GCA_907169655.1 Acomys percivali | reverse complement strand
GCATATTATGGGATAGAAGAAATGTGTTATTTTTTCATAATAAGCTATAGAAATATAGTAAAAAAAAACAAATAAAAGGAAAGTGATGGGGTCTTATAACAAAATATATTTTAAGATTTAATAACTTTTCTAATATCAGCGGTAGCCAGTTGGAAAACAATTTTAAAATAACAACCAAAACATAACGTGGAAATAAGTGTGAGGGCATTTGTTGAAACTGTGAGGAAAGCTGTACCTCATTTTTGAAGGATTCAGAAATGGTGCAGATAAACACATAGATGGAGCTGTGAAGGCTACTCTTCCTGTCACTGGTCCTCCAGTTTATTCATAAGCTAAAGATAAATGTAATTGAAGTCCAATTATGTTTTTAGCTTGTCTTTAATGCCATTACAAGTCCATATTTTTCAGTCAGTTTTATAACCTGAATGTTCAACAACATGAAACTAAATTATGATATATCCATGTGAGAGAAACAGTGTATTGTTCATTTTAAACCGTGATTTATAAAACAGTGACACAAGAAGTTTGATATTTGAAGTAAAAATGTTTGAAAATAGAATGGTTAACATATATGTCTACTAAGTCTGTGTATATATAAGTATATTATATATACACAGATATGTAAAGTTACAGAAGGGGGGTACCAGACTAACAGAAAGACAGATTTTTTTTTGAAAAAGCTGCAAGGATAAGATACAACAGGTCATATATGTCTTTATTAGTGAAACTATGAGTGTTATTCACAGTCATTTCTTTCTTTGTCTGTCCTCTTTTAGTGAAAGAGCAAGACCACGTTGCCTTATAAAATACCAATGCATAAGAAAGAAATGAAAAGTTTAAGAGAAACAAAATTTGCATAAGTTCCCAGCTTGGTTTTTAGACTTGTGAACGCTTTCTTTGAATAGAAACCAAGTACAATGCCATTGAGATAAATAGTACTAAAGCTGATGACACAAAAATTTGTGTTGTAGAGCACAAAGTACTGTAAAATTCAGCAAGAAACTTGCAATATGTAAGATAAAATGTAATACTATAATATATGTGTGTGTGTGTGTGTGTGTGTACAAATATATATATACACACACACACTATGTTGGGAAGCATCCATGTACACCTTTCCCCTCTATCATTGATCCTATCAGTTTCCCCATTCTGTTGCTCCCATGACCCAGAAGAGACTGGTTTGTGTCAATGGGTTGCCTTTGTCCTCCAGCTTCCTGTGACCTTGGCCCACATGAGCCCAGGAAGTCACTGGAAGAGGAACAGCCACGAAGACGAAGGCATGCATTGCCTCACCCCCAGCTTGCCCACAGCTGAGAGTTACAGCTCCCTCCAGATTCCTAACTTACATTCTCTCACTCAGCCAAAACCCTAAATCAACCCATCCTCTTTTCCTGAGACAACTTTGGTAGCCTGACTTCCATATCCATCACCCCCTGCTACAAGTTTTCCCACCCTATATCAAGTTTTCAAAACATAAATCTTATCGCTTTGTTCCCTGGCTTAACCTTCCAACTGCTTCCCATTGAACTAAGAATAAAGAAAAACTATGCTTTTATTAGCATCCGGGGTTTATGGTTGGTTGAACTTCAGCTGCTGTGATTGGCTGAGACCCAGTTACTTTTATAAAAAAACATTTCTTAATGACTCTGCAAGAATCCTATTCATTGTATTGTCAACATTTTCATGCTCTCTGCCATCTCCTCCCAGATCCACCCTGCATTCTATATCTACCCAACTTTGTATTCATCTTTTTTTTAAACTGATGTTTATATACTCATAGTGTGTGACCATCAACTTGAATGTATTAGATCCACCAGGAGCCACATCCTTAAAGGATTATAACTCTCCCTCTCCTGGAAGCTATCAGTTACCAGTAGCTCTTAAGCTAGGAATGGTACTTTGTGGCAACTCCCCTATCTTTCTCCATAGTGGGATTTTTACCTATTTTAGCCTGTACATGTCTTTTGCATGTCATCATAATCACTGTGAGCTCTTATGTGTGACTGGCCTTTAGTGTCTGGCAAATACACTCTTTGTAGTCATCACCACCTCTGGCTCGACTAATTTTTTTTTTTTTTTTTTTTTTTTTGGCTTGTCTAATCTTCTGCCTCTTCTCTAAGAATGATCCCTGAGCCTTGGGAATCAGGTGTGATACAGATAGTGCATTTCGGACTGAGAACTTCATAACCAATTAGTCTCAACACTTTGATCAGTTGTCAGTAATAGGTTATGTCTATTGAAGTTCCAGGACAGCGAGATCCCATAGACCTCTCCCCCCAGACATTACAGGCTATTGCTATTGCTCTTCGTTACCCTCCAGAACTTAATGGTAAAACACTGGTCTTGAAGACATCACATAATTAAGCCATAGAACATGGAAGTCAAGTTGTTATTGACCTGGAAATTTCATCTCTTCTAGCTAGCTTCATTATGCTAGGAGACATTATGTACTATTGGGGTGGGGGAAAATAAACATCAGTCTTTCTCAGATGTGAATTCTGTGAGCTAAAGTAATAACCTGATGGAAAGATGTGCCCATTGATGCAATAGTGGTACCAATGGCATGGGAGTAACCAACCACTTTTTGGTTGACTATAGAGCCCACTCCACAACATGGAACCCATACCTGACACAGTAATTAGGACCAACGATCTGGGAGTATACAAGTCATGGGACCAAGGAGAGAATCTACTACTATTCCTACTACTATTACTCTGCTAATAAGACATAGTATTAAGTCGGCTTGTCAGAATTTCTCATTACACCCATAGATTAGTGCATTTCTCAAATCTCATCAGATCTAAAATGATTTTCATTTCCTGCTTGATTTCTGTCCTGACCCATTTTTCATTCGGTAGTAACTTGTTCACTTTCCATGAGTTTGTATACATTCTGTTATTGATGATATCCAGCTTTGGTGCATGGCTATCAGATAAGATGCAGGAGGTTATTTCCATTTTCTTATACCTGTTGAGACTTAATTTGTGTCCAAGGATACAGTCAATTTTGGAGAAAGTTCTATGAGCTGCTGAGAAGGTATATTCTTTTGTGTTTGGGTGAAATGTTCTATAAATGTCTGTGAGGTCAATTTGATCTGTGGCATTGTATAAATGTCAGCATTTTTCTGTTTAGCTTTTGTCTGGGTGATCTGCCTATTGGCAAGAGTGGGGTATCAAAGTCATCCACTATCGCCACGTAAGGGTCAACAATGTGATTTTGGTTTTTTTTAGCTATAGCAGTGTTTCTTTTATGAACTTGTGTGACCTACTGTTTGCTGTGTGAATGTTTAGAATTGAAATACTCTCTTGGTAGATATTTCCTTTGTGCAATGTCCTTCGCTATCTCTTCTGATTATTTTTGGTTAGAGTTCTACTTTGTCAGATATAAAATGGCAACACTGGCTTGCTTCTTAGGTCCATTTGCTTGGAATATCTTTTTCTAGCCTTTTACCCTGATGATTTATCTATCATTGGTGGTAAAATGTTTTTTCTTGAATGAAGCAGAAAGATAGGTTCTGTTTCCTAATCCAGTCTGTTAGTCTGTGTCTTTTCACCGGGGAACTGAGACCATGGATATTGATAGTTATCAATGAACAGTTAATTTATTCCTGTTATTTTGTTATTAAGATGTAGGTTTCCTCCATTATTTTGATGTACTCTTCTGGAATTATTATTCCTTGTGTTTTCTTGATTATAGTTAACCTCTTCAGACTGAAACTTTCTTTCTTATATGCTTCCTATAGAACTGAATTTGTGCATATATACTACTTAAATTTTGTTTTATTGTTGACTGTTTTTCCTTCTCTATCTATTATGATTGATAGTTTTGCTGAGTATAGTAGTCTGGGGTGGCATCTGTGATCTTTCAGAGCTTTTAAAATTATCTGTCCGTGCTCTTCTGGCTTTCAAAGGCTTCATTGGAAAATCAGGTTTTGGCCTAGTAGGTCTGCCTTTATATGTTACTTGATTTTCCATTCTTTCTTTATTTTGTATATTTAGTGTTTGTATTACTATATGTCCTGAGGAGTTTCTTTCCTGGCTCTAGCTCTTTGGTGTTCTGTGTGCTTCTTGTACCTTGATAGGCACCTCCTTCTTTAGGTTGGAGAATATTTCTTCTATGATTTTCTTGAAAATATTTTCTGTGCCTTTGACCTAGGCTTTTATCCTTCTCTACCTCTATTATTCATATAGTTTGTCTTTTCATAGTGTCTCAGTTTTCCTGTTTTATGCCTAGATTTTTTTTTTTTTAGGAGTTAACATTTCCTTTGACCTATTTATTTATTTATTCTATCTTGTCTTCAATGATTGAAATTCTCTCTTCCATGTCTTACACTCTGTTGGTGAGGTTTATTTCTGAGGTTTTTGTTTGGCTTCCTAAATGTTAGTTTTATTTCAGCTTGAGTTTTAATTTAATTATTCTATTTCTACTTTCATGTCTTGAGCTGTTTTAATTATTGTATTCCACTGCTTCTTTGTGTTTTCACAGACTTCACTGAGTGATTTATTCAATTCCTCTTTAAAGTCCTTGATCGTATTTATAATTGATATTTTAAAATCCTTGTCTTATGCTTCATCTATATTGCATTCCTCAAGACCAATCATAGTAGGGTTGTGAGGTTCTAGTGGAGGAATATTGTCTTGTTCATGTTTGTAGTTTTGTGCTGGTGTCTAGGCATCTGGAGTCAGGATGATTGAAGTGATTCTGGCTGTTGATATCTGGGTTTTTTTTTCTCAGGTGGATGTTCCATTCTTTGAGTTCTGTTGCCTTCTTGGGATATTAGGAAATTCTAGCAGCTGTGGGTTCCCTGGTAGTGGGTGGGTGCTTCTGAAGGTCAGTGGGTGTCAGAGGGGAATAGTGATGGACTAGGAGAAAAGGCTGAGAGCGGCCATGGGAAAGGGATATGGGCATCCTTTCTGTACAAAGAATTGGGGTCCCTAGGGAGTTGGCGGTATGGTTGGAGTGGGACTCTGGTAGGATAGCCCTGCTTCTCAAAAATATGGCTTGAGAGGAAGGGATCAAAGGGCTGGGGGACCCTGGGTCGGTACCAAGAGTTAGAGTCTCTTAGTGAATGGAGTTCAGGTGGGAGGAGAGGCACTTGCCAGCATGGTGCTACAGGGCTGAGAGTGTGACTGCAGGGTAGGAAGGATGGTGAAAATCCCCTGCTGGCATCCCTTCCAGGTGTGGCCAATGGGGGTCACTGGTGGAAAGTATTTCTGTGTATCAGAATGAAGGTGGTCTGATAGGAGGGAGGACCAAGAGGGTCAGCGCATGGCAGCTAAGCTGGATCCACACCAGGAATGGCAGTCTCCAAGAAACAGAGGGGAGAGTGGGAGGAGGCGCACCTGCAAGTAGGCTGGGGATGAGACAGGACGCTGTAATGGGGGTCAGGAAGGATAGTGAATGTTGTCTTGCCTGAGTCCTAGCACACTGTGGCTCCTGGGTCTACGCGTGTTCTTGCCAGGGCCTTCCAATGTGCTGATTCATCAGCCTACAGCTGTGTTAGATCCCTGCAAAGCTGTTCCTTCCCACTCCCTACATCACAGACATTCCCAGGCCTGCTTCTTTAGCTAGCGGAATCCTCATAGCCCAACAGGTCCACCTCCCATCAGTCTGAGCCTGGGTGGTCTTTCTTTCCGTTTCAAAGAGCCGGCAAGATGGCTCTGTAGGTAAAGGCACTTGCTACTGAGCATGTCTACCCAAGACTGATCCCTGGGACCGACACGGCGGAAGGACAGCACTCATTCTCACATGTTATTCACATGTGCACCATAACACATGGACCCATACACACACACACACACACACACACACACACACATACACGTAAATGTAAAACAAATTTTACAATATAATAAGCAAATTTATCTCTTCTCTTACTCACTTGAATGAATGATAGGATTTTGGTTTTCTTATTTAATCCTCCCCCTAACCCACCTCCCACCACGCGTGCCATCTTTAACACTTGAAACCATGCCTAACACATCCAAAATGAGTATTTATTTAACCCAAGGCTATGCATATATGTTTGTTTGCTTGTTTGTTTATCTATTCATCCATTTAACAAAGACTCATTGGTTGTTCTTTGTGTGCTAGGCAGCCATGAAGAGCCCTACCTCTAGGAAGCTTAAATTCTAGCAGAGGCCACAGACAATGAGCCAAAGGATGCTACTTTATCCAAAGCAGTAAAACAGAACAGATGCTATCAGGGGGAAGAAGAATGGAGGAGCAGAGTACTGGGGCTGGGGAGGGGAGCCAACGAGCGAAGGTGAAGGGGCCAGATGGGTTCTCTGGTACAGAAGGTGGCATAGCTGACTTAGCCAGAAAGGGGGTGTGGCATGGAGTGTGTGTGTGTGTGTGTGTGTGTGTGTGTGTGTTTCCCCCGATGACTTAAAGATTCAAAAGGCAAGAAAATCAAGGTCTAAGCACTCATGTAACTTTTATTGAGAGCAGATAGACACACACACCCAAAGAAAAAGGAGGAGGTCACAATCAGGACCTGTCATTAACATTAACATTAACCATTAACCATACTTTAGCATTATTTACAGTACCCTGCTCCAGTGCCCCAGAGACACAGAGAGATTCCCCTCATCTGTCATATGAGACAGGAGTAGAGTAGAAGCCAAAAGTTCCCAGTGTGTGTTCACTGAAAATAGTGTCTGCTTCCTTCTGAGAGTGTTCCTTCCAGCCTTCTGTTGTTCCTGCTTATACTGCAACTGTCTGCCCTATGGTGGCTGGCTTGCGGTCCATGCCTAATATGATTTTTTCGTAGGCATTTTGTTTTTGCAGGGAGGGTTTCAAGACGGGGTTTCTTTGTGTAGTCCTGGCTGTCATGGACTCGCTCTGTAGACCTGGCCAGCCTCAAACTCAGATCCTCCTGCCTCTGCCTCCTGAGTGCTGGGATTAAAGGCATATGCGGCCATTACCCAGCCCTTCCTAGGCATTTTTTTAAAGTATTGCCTTTTGTTGGAGGAAAAGGCTTTTTGCTTCTGCCTACAGAGCTAAGGATGTGGACTGAGCTGTCATCAATCCTTCAGGCCATTCAAGCATTTCTAAGTCCAATGTGACGAGTATCTGCTAGAGAGAAGCTTTTTCTGAGCAGAGGAAATCAGGTTCTTAAAAGACCAACAGGGGTGGGTCCCTGTACTCTTGAGGACAAAAAATACAGTAGGTCAACAAGGAAGAAGTGATAATTGTTTAGAGTGCAGTAAGTTTGCTGAAGAAAATCACCATGGTATTAAGACAGGGCAAGCTCCAGGGGAGCTGAATATACATACCTCTCTAGTGTGTTCTGTGACCCCACTCATTACCATCCTGTGTTCTACACTGATCCTTGGAGCTGTTTTCAAATATGGCCATTTCTCCCTATGAGTTTTATACTGTGATGTGTTTTCTATGAACCTAATAAATGAGACCAATTCATTTGTGACAAGAAAAAAAAAAAAAAAAACAAGATTAAGAAAAAGAGGATGCATAGAGTCTCTCTGAGTAGAGGATGTTTTGCTAAAATCTAGAGGGATGGGGCTGGATAAGCCATGCAAATGTCTTAGGAACAAGTGTTCTTATAAATATCCTGAGATAGAAATGGGCTCCATAAGCCAGTACCCAGCAAAAGGAAGTACATTAGTCAGTGTTGCAGCACACTCGCTGCTTATAGTAAATAGTGGCTTATTCAGGTTTCTGGCTATGGTGGCTCAAGACCAGGATCAGGTCTCTTTCAAGGGTGGTGCACTAATGGAGGAGCTAGTGTGTACACCTTCGGCCAGGAAGAATAGAAAACCCTGCATCTGACAAGCTTCTTCAAGACAACCCTCCTCATCCAACCAGCTGCTTCCCACTAGGCTCCTTAAAGAACCGAAGCACCTTGTGATGTTACCTTTGGAACCAAGCTTTGTACTTTCAAAAGCATCTTCCAAATCCCAGCAGGAAGCAATTGTGACTTGAAAGCAGAGAAAGAGGGAAAGAGTGCCAGGGGCAGAGAGCCAGTCCAGGTGCCTTGCGACATGAGAAAACGTGTGCAAAATTAATTAATTAATTAATTAATTAATTAAAATTAAAACAAAAACGAACAAACAAAAAACCAAACCCGCACAGAGACCCAGAAGCAAGAGAAGGCCCAGAGTTCCCTGTGGACACTCAACATGTGGTCCTGCTTGTCCCCGCCCCATGTCCCACCCTTCCATGAAAGAAAGCTCATCTCAGCGTCAGTGGGGGTTCTGTCTCTTAGACCAACACTATTGCCACTGGTTTGTATAAATATCCGGATATGAAAAAGGGCTGGAAATAGTTCCATTGAAATCAGGACAGTGCAAGGTCTGAATTGTGCTCCTTCTCCGTTTTTATACATGGTTTGTGTTAACTCCATCCACTGGCTATGCCTGACTTCCTAGTTTAGGTGGTGAAGGTTCATGCTTCAGTTTGTTTGTTTCCTTACTGTTCCCTCCCTTATCTCCTCCTTCCCACCTGTGCTAGCACACACTTGCATTTGTGCTGCTTTTCACCCCCACCCCTGACAGAGTGCTGTCATCAAATGTCACAAGAGTTCAAGAGTATAGCCTGTTGGCTACACTTTTGGTGTTTCTGGGTATATAGTTTCAAGGCTGGCCAATCTGGACCGGACAGCCAATGAGGGGGCTGATAGGCATGTTCTCTTGATGTATCTTTGTGTACGGACACCCGCCAACTATCATCAAAGAAAAAGAGGCTGTCAACTTAAAGGGAAGTCATGGATGGACTCAAGAGAGGGTTACTGAAAGAGGCTGGAGGGAGGAATGGGAAGGCAGAAGTGATGTAATTCTATTTCAATTTAAATCACTTTTTGAAATCTGGAGGGGGGGGACTGTAGTGAATGGAGCATCTATTGCACCTCATGTTCACTTCTGTCAGGTGTTAGACTGATTCCGCGCCCCCCCCCCGCCCCTACTGTAAATTTCCAGGCTCAAGAGCAGTTCACATTCATTTACAGAAGGTCTTAAACTTTGCAATAAGATCCTCCCCGACCCCACTTTAAAAATCACCTTTCCAAAAGCAGGCTTTCTCAGCTTTCTCAGTGACTATCACAGCTTGCCTTGAATCCAATTCACAGGGTCATGCCTGCAGCCAGAGTTGCATATCCAAGTTAGTGACTCCCGGGGGTCCAGATTACAGATGGGGACACTGAGGCTTGGGGAGCCTAAGAGTCAGAGTCATCACTTCTGGGTTACAGATGAGGACACTGAGGCCTGGGAAATTTAAATATTCAAGGTCAACATCTTTCTGCAGCAAAGGGCACACCTGAGACCAGTCAGACACAGTTGACTCTCAAGCCACTCCTGGCTTTCTGTCTGAAGTTATTTCTTGGCAAAAATGCTGCTGTACTTTCAGGACAGTCAAGTGTATTTAGAATGAGCTCAGGGAAGAAAGCAGTTTAATTAAAAGGGGAAAAAAATTAGTTGAGTTTCAGTGCTATTCTCTTCAATCCAAGATGGAAATTAATTTATAATAACCTTATCTTTTATTCATGTCACGCTGCATGTTTCAGAGTATATTGGCATCCTTTTATTTCTCAGCTAGATGTGAAATATTGGTGTGTTTCTAATGGGCTGTAAGTCACTTAGTGGTGAAAGAACATAGCCGAGGCTTGGGTAACCATTCAGGGGAGTCTGCAGCCACTAGGGAGTCACTCTACTTTTCTTTTGATGAGTCATGATATTTAAAATTCAGAGAGCTGCTGCAGGCTTCAAAGCAGCCCTTTCAGACTGATCACTCCACAGCCTAACTCCATTAGCAGCCCAGGACAAAGAGAACTCATCCGTGTTCTTCTAATGACCTCCTTCTCTCTTCTCAGACCAACCTGACAGAGCTGAAGTCATTTGGTTCCCCACCTCTGGCCGTCAGTAATGTCAGTGCTGCCGTCATGGTGCTCATGGCCCCAGGGGGCAAGGTGCCCAAGGACCGCAGCTGGAAGGCTGCCAAGATCACCATGGCCAAGGTAGACAGCTTCCTGGATTCGCTAATCCACTTCGACAAGGAGAACATTCATGAGAATTGCCTCAAAGCCATCAGGCCATACCTGCAAGATCCTGCATTCAACCCAGAATTCGTGGCCACCAAGTCCTATGCAGCCGCTGGCCTCTGCTCTTGGGTCATGAACATTGTGAAGTTCTATGAGGTCTTCTGTGAGGTGGAACCAAAGCGCCAAGCTTTGAACAAAGCCACCTCAGACCTCACAGCTGCCCAGGAGAAGCTGGCAGCCATCAAAGCCAAGATCACTGTAAGTGGACCTAACCCTCCTGCCCAACTCTGGCCTTCTATAAAAACAGACGGCACCCTCTGGCCACCGCCAGAGTCTGACAGCTGTCCCCCCATCAGCCAAATAGGAACTAAACGTGTTGCACTTTTGATAATGAGGAACAAAAGTGTAAGGTTCTGAGATGCTTTCCCCCACCCCCCTCTCAAAATGTAGGTTGGCGCTGTCTTAATATCACCTTTTCTACCCCTTACGTCCAGCTCTGCCTCGCTCTCTCCAGTGTGAAGATGTGGACATGGTGTGTGAGATCCTTGTTGTTTTAGGCGAGCTTTTAGAAACAAGCCAAGTCATACTGATGGCACACACAAGCATGTAGAGCCAGCCCTCGGGAGGCTGAGGCAAGAGCATCCTAAGTTCTGGGGCCAGCCTGAGCTACATGGCAAGATTAAGTGAAGTGAATAAGTAGTATGCTGTGGGTTATGTGGTCTTCGCTCCATCTAAGGCTTGTTAGCGTTCATAAACACCATACATTATTAAAGATGTGTCCCTTGGGTTTGAGGGTTGTTATAACCTTGGGCCTACACCTACCAGAGAAAGAATTGCCCTTGAATTTCACTTTTACTATTGTAATGAGTACAAGCAGGCTAAGAAGAGTGCAGACAGCTCCATAGAGCTCTTGCCTAGCACATCTGATGCCCTGGGCTCGGATCTCAGCCAAAAAAAGAAGATTAAAAATTAGCGAAGTGAGAGGTAGCAATCAGAAAGCTTAAGATAGCATAGTTAAAAAATCTGCGCATTTCTACAAAGGCCCACCCTTCACCAAGAAGCGATTCACAATGGATACCTCCCGGGAAGGGGAAAAGCAGGGTTCTCTACTGGAGTGTCACAGATGAAAACCACTTCACTCCAGGGCAGGCAGAAAGTCCGGGAATAGTTGGCCGACAGAAAATGGACTCCATGTTTTTTGGGGGGCTTTTGTCCACTTTTTATTCATTTTGCTAATTTTTATCCTACTGATCTTTTTTTGTTTTGTTTTCTCTTGTTTGTTTTTGTTTTTCCTTGTTTTGCTTTTTTTTTTCCCCCAAGAGAATGAGAGAGAGAAAGAACTTGAAGTTTGCTTGGGCACTGGGGGGGGTGGGGGTGGGGGGGGACGCCAGGGTAAAGAGAACCCAGGAGGAGTTAAAGGAGAGGAAAGAATACAATTAAAATATATTAACAGGCAGGCCTTGGCTTCAGTCTCAGCTGTACTATTTATTTCTTGTGTCTTTGGAGTGCCCAGACTCAGGTCCCTGAAGGAGAGTAAACAAAATAATAGTACCTGCCTCATGGGGTTGCCCTGAGGACTGAAGGCAACCATGCATGGAGCATGAGCCAGAGGCAGTGTGTGACAAAGAGAACAAGAAGGAAGGCCTTGGGGACCATGATCATCCCTGTTGCTGCTCTCCCTTACCTTGCTTCCTGTGCTGTCAGTCACACACACACACACACACACACACACACACACGCATACACACACGCATACACAACACACACACATGCATATACACACACACATACACACCACACACACACACAAACACATGCATACACACACACATACACAACACACACAAGCATACACATACACACCACACACACACACATACACAACACACACATACACACATACATACACACCACACACACACACACACACACAGAGGCACATGCCTGAGTTCAGTCACTGTCACACTCAAGTGCAATCCAAACAACGTCCTGGACACCTAGCTCTGCGACATGCATTGCAGGCAAATAAGATTCCTGCTGCAAGTGCGTGGGAATGATAAAGCAGGTTTTGCAGACTGAGAATTAGGACTGTAGACTTGCTGCATGTTTTGTGTGGCATTGGTTTATTGATGGTCTGGTGAAAATCTGCTCATAAAATCTCTGTAAGCAGTATTTTTGTGTAATACAAATCCTTGAGACTGGGGATATAGCTCAAGCGTAACATGTTTTAGGGCCCATGCTCAATACAGAGCATCTTAATCAATAACAATAACTTTGGTGAAGAAATTAATCTCCTCTAAACAGCTGCTTTATAAACCCGGGTGTTCATGGACCATTTATTTAATACAGCAGGTAATGGTCATAACCAGTCCTCTGTAAGCACAAAACACCTTAACGTCCCCCTTTGCAGCTTTTGGGGGGAAAAAAATCTTGCTAATAATTTTCAGATTGTTCACTCTTTCCAAGAAAAGTGTAAAGAACTGAATTTTTAAAGACTTTTAACTCAAGTTATCTTAACAAAAAGAACATGTGGTGCAGAGGGGATGTTTTTAAATGTTTATACCTGTCCAGTAGCCAAATTCACATGATGGGCCCACTCAACCCGGGAATGCAAGGAGGGTGTGTAAAGAACGCTTGGCTGCCATAGAAAGCGTTCCTTTTCAGCCAAAATATTTTCTGCTTTTAATCACCTCCTCTCCTTCCTGTGCTTATCCGGGTGCCTATTACCATTTCAAGACCATGACCGACCACTTACTGCTGCGTCAAGGGAGCCAGTCTGCGCCCATCCTTCACACGGAGGCCCAATCCAGGTGCTGCTGAGGTCACTACAGCCTTCTCCACTCACACGTGAAAAGTCACACTTTCACACATGTACACTCACACACACACACACACACACACACACTCACACACGTGTGTGTTTAAAAACAAGATGTGAGGCAGGAGAAATGGCTCAGCAGTTAAGAGCACTTGCAGTTAGGTTCCCAGGACCCATATCAGGCATCTCATAGGCTCCTGTAGCTCCAGCTATAACTGTACCCTGTAACTCAAGTTCACACACACACACACTTTGTTAACAGCGTCAGTCTCTGTGTCATGGATTTTGGATGATCTTTATTTGATTGTCTGTGATTTCATTTTCTACAATAAGCATAAATTGACGTTACAGTTTATAAAGCATAGTAGTAATGAGAAAAAGTTGGACACTTTTGTTGGGAAATAACAGAGAAAGGTCTTCATGAGAAACAACAGTCTTTGATCTGCTTAGACCCATTGAGGCCATCTCAGAGCCTGCTACATAGTAACTGAACTGTCCCTGTGAGCCTATAGCTCATATCTGCAGGAGACTAGAAACGTTGCTGACTCAGTTAATATAATATTCTGCTGCTGTGAAGAGACACCATGACCAAGGCAACTCTTTTGTTTGTTTGTTGTTGTGGTACTTTGTGGGGGGGGGGTTAGGTTTTTGGAGACTGGATTTCTTTGTATAACCCTGACTGTCCTGGGCTCACTCTATAGACCAGGCTGGCCTCCAACTCACAGAGATCCACCAGCCTTTACAGGGTTAAAGGTGTGCGTCACTGTGCCTGGATGGCAACTCTTATAAAAAGAAAGCAAGCCCCCAGTTAGATGCTTTCTTTTATAAAGGTTGCCTTGGTTATGGCACCTCTTCACATCAGTAGAACGGTGACTAAGGCAGCTGCTAATATTGAAAATATCAGAAAATTTATACAGAAATCTGATTTCTGGCCATTATATAAACAATCAGAAGATTTCTATGCATCATTCATGGCCCTGTGGTTAGTTAGTGTCTTTCTATGGAAGCGAATGGCCAAGTTGCACTTTGCCGCCAGCCCTATCAATGCGTTTTTCCTGATACTTGACTAGTGTCTGGCCAGTTCTTTTTGCCATCTTGTGCTAACCTTATCTTTCCACTCCCTAGTGTGTCTGTTTCAGGCAACTGGCTTCTCTACATTGTTTGTTTTGACAACTTCCCAGAAAATTTGTGGCAACTAGTTTTATACCACACCGTCTTTATTTCTTGCTTCACTGCATAGACGCGGCTATGCGCGTCTCCTCTCTCAGGATGGAGCTGTCTATCATCCCAAACTTCTGCTCTCCTCTCAGCCTCCTACCTCCCATCTTCTATGATCATGACATCATCTCTGTTTTGTGGTTATCATGGCCAGAAGCACTGGCTTCTGTAACCAACATGGAGTGGCTCTGTCCGGAGCCTGATTTGGGAAATGTTTTGAAGATCAAGAACCTCCATTTATATTGTGTGAATGTCTCTATAGTCCACACGTTATGTGTATTTGTCTACATGTATATATGTGCACTCTGTGTCCTCTGGAACCAGAAAATGGTGTCAAATCCCCTGTGACTGGAGTTACAGCTGGTTGTGAGCCACCATGTAGGAAATAAAACCTGGGTCCACTGTATTAGCAACAAATGCTCTTAGCCACTGAGACCTTTATCTAGCTCCTAACTTACTTTTTTTTTTTTACAGCCTCTTTTCCTCCAGGGAGTTTCTATCTTCCTTTGTTAGTTTTCATCCTTTATTTCCTTTTGTGTAGCCTCCATTATTTATCCATTCTCCATCCAGCCAGGGGCCCTAGCAAGTCACTATCCCCAATGTCTTGCTCCCTTGCGCCTAGTTCAGAGCGCCAGTCAGTGTTGGATAGATAATCAAGGACCACCAGTTTTTTTTTCCCGGGCTGGTTTCCATGGTGTCTGAGCTGTAGGCCACCTCCTTTCTTGGCTTTATCATTTTATTTTGCTGTAGTCCATCCTCAAGTCACTTTCTCAGGAAAGCGAAGTGATAAGTGAGAAGTCAATGTTCATAACAGTCAGCCTGGAACTGTCTTTATTTTGCTAACAGACTGTAGTAAGGACTTTGCAGAGTACTGAAATCTGATCCACTAACTTTTCTTCCTTGAAAACGCCGAACACTTTCTGCTCTAGTCCGCTGAACCCTCAGCATCCTGCTCACCTGTCCAGGAGCCCTGCAACCTTTTTGCTGTTTGTGGCACCTGAGGCTCTGCAGTGATGTGCTTAGCTTTCATTCTTTATTATTTCCTGACAATCTCATACATAGATGTGATGAATTTTGGTCATAAGGTTGCATGCCTTTTGATTGATGTTGTTTAACTGTCCCTTTGCCACTGAAACCATCTTACTCTCTGCTCCTGTTTCTGCG
>OU015755.1:94924087-94936587 GCA_907169655.1 Acomys percivali | reverse complement strand
CTCTACCCTTCTTCAGCTATCCCACACCTCCACTGGCATGGTCTCCCGACATCCCACTGGACTCTCCCACTCCTGAGTAATATCCATTGCTGCACAGAGTGTGCGGAGCTTATGCTGGTTGTAACTGCTTCCTACTCACTTAGTGATAGCTTGGGAAGAAGAGGAGGAATGGGTGTGATCAGTCTGCTGTCATTAATCCTAAGCCTCGCTTGCTGCTTTTTTTTAAGTGCTCTGTTGTGCGGGTTCAGAAACCACCTATTTATCTTACACCTTAGCAAGGACCCACAACGCAGCCTGGACTTCAGTTGCTGCACAGACACGGGACGTGTGCAGAAGTACCTTCCGTCTGTCCCTGTGTCTTCAGCTGTGTGAATGTACACTCTAAAGGTGACAAGTGCCATGTTTCCACTCTTACTTCTTGATAAAGTCAGAAAAAAATTGAAGCTATGCCTCTCTTTTAAAAAAAAAAAATCTTGCCCCTTCTGATGATGAGGTAAAATAGAGGAGGGCTAAGTAAACATATCAGCAAAAGGTGGCCAGCCCAGCCTCATCCCAGTGCAGCACATCCGGGGGGGGCAGTCCCAAGTCTATCTTGGGCCTGCAACCATATTCTAGTTTCTCCAGCTTTGATGTTCTTTTTTGCCTCCAACAGCAACACCTGTGCTCTGTTAACTCACTGAAACCCCTCCCCCTTCTGCCCCCACCACCCGACACCCACTCCCTCCTTCCCACCTTCCCACCCCCATCCCCCATCCACCCAACCCCCCATCACACCCCCAACCTCCACTCCTACCTCCCCTCATCCGTGTACAAGAAGAGGTGGGAAAATACCATGTTTGTCTCACCTCACTGCCTTTACAGAAGCCAGAGCGCTCAGCTTTGATTCGGAGTCTCTGGGCTTCCATCTCATGCGCCTCCTGCAGGAAGAAGCTGAGATCACCCCTCACTTGACTTCCTTCCCTCTTCCCTCCTTGCTGTCCTTAGTCCCTTAGCCTTCCCCTACCCAGCGTTTCCTTCAAGATCCTCTTCCCACGAAGCCCTGTCTCTGAAGCACTAGCAGTGGCTTGGAATTACTGACCAACTTTGTGTTCCTTCCTCACCAAGCACCTTGATGAAAACCTGGCGAAGCTCACTGCCAAGTTCGAGAAAGCCACAGCAGAGAAACTCAAGTGTCAGCAAGAAGCTGAAGTGACCTCCAACACCATCTTGCTTGCAAACCGTCTGGTGAGTCTGGGCTCTAATTACCTTAGCAGCACTGGTCAAGTGCCCCAGAGGTGTGAAAAAAGGAGCTGCCTACAGGGCAGCTTCCTGTTGCCTTTGGGGAGGGGGAGTGTATTAAAATGTGCAGAGATGCATGTGGGGGCTGTGACCTGAGAAGTGTGGGTATGCAGCCTTCTCTGTTCAAGCATTTTGTGGGGCAGTTCCAGAGTTCTCATCCATGTAATATTTGATCATAGAGTGCAAGATTAGGGACCGAGAAGAAGAAAGGAATGACCTGAGTAGATCTGAATGTGGCCTTATTCATGACACCCCCAACCCCCATCACCCCCTAGTGCCCACCCTCCACCCCCACCCCCATGTATATACACAGGGAAACAGGGAAGAGATGGGCAGTCTCTGGCCCTCCTGAGAAAACAAGTCTAAATGTCAGGACAAAGGTATTTATTTTATTGCATCTGTTGTTATATAACAAATTATCCTCCTCCCCCCCAAAAAAAATTACCCAAGGGGGAAGTGTATATATGTTGTCTTTGGTCTGGTCAAGAGAGGGCTGACTCTCTGTGGGCATGGGACCAGAGGAATATATTAAAGGGGCTAAGTGGTGTTTCATGTCTCCTGAATTTGTTTGCCCGGTGTCGGAGGCCTTCACAGTACACACCATCTTTTTAAGATTCAGATGCCTTCCTTCTTGTTTCATAGGAACTGTTTTGTAAAAACAAAAACCAAAAAGACAACAACAACAAAACACTGTAATCACTCTACAGTATTTCACAATTTTGCGGGGGCCGGGATTTGGGTAGAATTTAGCTTGCTGTGTTGTTTCCATGCCTGAAGAATTCAGGGTTACTCAGTCCTGGGGCTGAGCTGGCTTGAAGAGTGCAGGATGGCTTCCTTCTCCTGAAGCAGGTGAGGCTGGTAGGGGAGACTCAGAAGGGCCTTTCTCCATCTCTAGGAGAGTCATAAGAGAAGATGCAACCTCTCCAGTGACTATACTAAAGGGCATCCCATCTCAGGACTCTCCAAGAGAGTGGTCCAAGAGACAGGAAGTACAGCATGTCACTCTCATAAAATCTGGGACCACAGTCTAGCACAGTGCCAGTCACTTCTGCCTTAGTCCACCAAAACAGTTACGAATTCAAGGGTAGATAGATAGGCCACTGTTGCTTTTGAACTAGACAGCCTGCTATCCTACTGTGCGCTAAGCCTGTTTAACTCTGACCTGCGTTTTTGAGAGCGATGTAACCAACCTTACCGTGCTTTGCCCTTCCCATGTAATCAGCGTTTACAACCTCAGCTAATGATGCCCATGACCCATAATAAAGCACGTGGAGATAGGCAACTGTTACTTTTGTCTTGTGTCTGTTTTGTCTGGTTGAGATAGGCTCCCACTCTGTCGCCTAGGCTGGTTGCAGACTCGCTAGCTTCCTGCCTTAGCTTTCTGGGTCTTGGGATTACAGATGCGAGGCGCCATACCTGACTTTCGATGAGAGGTGAAAGAATCTGTGGCCTTTTGAAGCTCCCCCTGGCTCGTGTTTCTGTCACATCCAGCATGGAAGGCTAGAGAGCAGCTTCTACGGAGCATGGTTTCTCTCTAGCCTGGAGTCTTGGCAGAGCCACTCCCACCTAAGGAGAGAGAAGCAATAACTTCTCTCACTGATTCCAGCTACAGCCACGGTTCTTTGAACTTAAGGAGCCATGCACTGTAGCCACCACCAGACTGAGCCATGGTTTAGTGGAGATGTTAGTCCACATGTGTGTCGGTTGTTGTGTGCGCTGACATTGCATTGAGACGTGGAAAATAGAAATGAGACACAGAAAGTTTCCTCTTGGAGTTCTTTAGACCTTGAATGAGCATACACATGATTTCTCACTTCTCTCCTTATGCCTTCTCTGCCTCAAGTCTGTGGTATGTTGTATTGTTCTGACCTGTACCTGTTTGTCCCTAACAATGGACTCTGCTCTTTGTTTATTGAACAGGACAGAAATAGGTGGTACGTGGTATGGGGAATAGATAGAGAATGTTTTTCAACAGAAATACTTAATAGAATTTTACAGGGAAGCGGTTACTTTCCTGACCACGACAAACCTGGAGCAGCTCTTAAAACCTCACAGATGTTACCAAGCGACATCCGCACATTGCTCCCAATATTTATGGGATATTTGTTGTAAGGTTGCTTTCAACCTGCCGGCTGCTTTCAGCAAATATTTACCATAACATATGTACACATGTTTTATCATGGGTTGGGGCATGGGAGCACATGATTTAAGATTAAAGCTATGCATTAGCTTAGGCTGTAAAAGCCAATAACACAGGAAGGGTGGCCCGTACTGAGGTTGGTCACCTTGTTCTTATAAAGGCAAGTTAGAGTTAAATAGGCCGGGCCCATAGTACTATAGAGCAGATTGAACGTATAGACCTAAACAGTCTCAAAGCATGTTACCAGCTTGGATGCAAGGTCTGGCAGAAAAATGCATCTCCACAGTTGTAGGTGGGACAGGCTGCCATGCAGCCTCGAGCTGACCAGTTTCACCAAACAATTTGGTTTAGAGATGGCACCCTGCAGATATGCGAGAAATAAGCCAGATCTTGCTGGCCTGCCTCCTGTCTAGCTCCTTACTTGGCTTCCAAAACTCAGCGCAGCCTTCTCCATCATCTGGCGACTTCTCCATATGCATTTCCATGAGAGGCTGTGGGGCTGGATGTATGGACGCCGAAGCCACTTCTGTCTCTACAACAGAGATTCTATAAGAGAAACTTGGACTTGGCTGTTCTAGTCTAAGAATGGGGCAGGGCCTTGTTGGTTGGCAAATCTTTCTGGCTCTGCTAGCTCTAATAGTGTGTGATATTCTCCTCCCAAGAAGGGAGGTGTCTTCTTCCAAATATGAGCCAGGTCAGCTGAGATGTGTTCTACAGTCTTAGGTACTTTGTACACACTCGTGGGTGAATATATCACTGCCTCAGTTCACCTCTGTCTTCCCACCCACTGGAAATTCTTTAAGGCACATGGACTTGATTATATCTTCATACCTCCAGCGCTTAGGGAGGAGAAAGAAGATAAGCCTCATTTTCTATTATGCTTTACAGACCAGGCACAATAAGTGGTAACATATGAGCACACTCGGTCCTCACATCATCCTATGGAACCGGAGTAGCTGTCTCCACAGATACAAAGGGCAGAGCCCTGCAGCCCATGTTCCAGAACCTGCTGCCATTCCACAGCCCATGTGATACCCAACACAGAGTAGGGGCTTGTATGCTGGAGTGTCGCCCGCAGCCAGGCCATGGCTAATGGGAAGGGGCCTCCCAGTCCTATGTGTGTAATGCATATGTCATTGCAGCAGTTAGGAGGCTGATGTGAGAAGGTCATGGGTTCAAGGTCATCATAGTAAAGATGTTGGAGAAAGGACAAGAGAGATTGCTTGATGCATTAGCGCGGGCCACCCGTTTCCTTCATTTAAGCCTGTTTAAAACTTTGACATCGCTACAGTGGTTTCCTGAGACTTCCTGCCACGGACGTAGAGCATGCGGCCTCCTCAGCTGAACACACAGCTCTGCGGGCTCCAGCTGACTCATCTCTCTCCCCTGTCTGCCTTTTTTAACGGCAGGTGGGAGGGCTCGCTTCTGAAAACATAAGGTGGGCAGAGGCCGTGCAGAACTTCAAACAGCAGGGAAGGACACTATGTGGAGACACTCTGCTTGCCACGGCTTTCATTTTCTACTTGGGTTTCTTTACCAATAAATACCGCAAGAGCCTCATGGATGGGACCTGGAAACCCTATCTGAGCCAGCTGAAAGTACGTATGTAAATGGATTTTCCACCAACGTAATTCATTGAATTGAGCTGAATTTGTAGGGAAAAAAAAAGGCAGGTTTATTGGGGCAGCGCTTGGGCAGGTTCACCAACCTCCCAGGAGTGGGACAGTGAAATCACAAGGCTAGGCTGGGGTAGCAGCTTCTTAAAGGGGAGTCGTGGGGGTGGGGGGATGAATTGTGATGTGATGGTGAGGTGCTTGTCAATTCCCAAACACTGACCAAATGCGGAAATACAAAAGACATCCCAGGCCAGGACAGCTTCAGCACAGCCGTAGTCCAGAGGGGGTTAGGTCCACAGACTTCCACAGCAGGAGTGTGCACAATTCGCAGTGCACCCCGAGGCGTATTCCAAATGCCATTCCTAACTACAGCCCTAGAATGCGAAATGCATTTTGTACAGTGATGGCTAAGTTTTCCTGGATCAGCTCATAAAATTCTGCCTGCTTAATGATTTGATGGGCTGGTTTAAAATGGTCCCAGTGCTGGGGATATCACAATGACTAGTTCAGCAGTAACTAGTGACACTGGTTGTGTTAACTACTAGAGCTAATAGCCCTAGTCCAGCTGTGATCTCATTCATCTTGAATACTTGTGGAGGAAGGAAATTGGTGGGAGAATAAACAAACTGAAGAGATGAGTAGATCTTAGCAGCCTAGGGTTTTGGGGCGCGTTTAAGATTCATAAGCATATTGTGCCATAGACTCCTTTGGCAGGTGCTGTGAGAGTACTGGAGAGCAGGCAATCAATACAAAACTGATATTTCCTTGGCTCATGATGCTGCGGTCCAGCAAGTGCCTCAGCACTGTGGCATCCCATGCCGGTAAGGGCGAAGAGTAAGAGTGAGAGCCAGAGAGAAAGATGGACCCAAACTCACATCCATGAACCACTGTCACAGGGTTCATGATATCCTGAGATATCAATGGGAACCATTTACAGGGAAGAGCCACAATGACATGCTCGCTGCGGGGTTAAGTTTTTAATACCCACATTTTGGGAAATGCATCCGAACCACAGCAAGCAATCTAGAAAAGTCTACGGATCCTGGAATAATGCTATGCTCATAATGTTATAAAGAAAGCATGGCAAAACACATTTCTGTTTCTCTTTTGTTGTATTTCCTCCATATAGCTCAGACTAGCTTATACCTCATAATCCTCCTGCCTCCTCAGCCTGGCTACCCCAACCTTGTCAAGGGAAATCAGTGCTATGGTATTTTTATCCTGAGATCAGAAATATGTTTTAAGCCAGGCATAGCATCATCATATGTGTGTAATGCATATGTCATTGCAGCAGTTATGAGGCTGATGTGAGAAGGTCATGGGTTCAAGGTCATCATAGTAAAGATGTTAGAGAAAGGACGAGAGAAAGAGATTGCTTGAAGCTATAGTGTGGGCCACCTGTTTCCTTCATTTAAGCTTGTTTAAACTTTGACGTCGTGACATGATGTCTCACCTAGAAACTTCATACTCTAGAACTGTGTGATTGAGTTGCCAAAAAAAGCCTCACAAAAATATCATAATGCCTTAAATAAGTAGGTGATTTTTGTGAGACCATATCTACAGCTATCCGGGGGACCGTGTAGCCAAAGGGCTCCACTTGAACATGCCTAAAGGAAAAGGCGATGGTTTCAGTAGTGTTCCTGAGGTACTGAAAGGCAATTGAATCAAAGAGTTTAAAGGGTGTAAGTCTAAGCCTCAGAATCATTATACTAAATGGAAGTGGCCAGACACAAAAGGTCGCATCTTCTATGATTCCATTTTTATTAAATAGCCAAAATAAGAAAAGCTATAGAGACAGAAAACATTTAGTAATTGCAGAGAACTTGTAGTAGAGAGATGCAGGGAGGGGTTGTTTAATGAGCAAGAGCCTTCCTTTGGGGCCATGAAAATACCTGGGAGTAAATGGATGGGGCTGAAAGCCACGTAACACCGTGCGCATGCTATCCCCCACTGAGCTGTACACCTTATACAATGGTTCGTTTTACCTTGTGTAAAGTTTATCTCTTTTTAAAAGTATGTAAGTCAATGAAAAGGACTGTCTGTAGAACTAGGTGAGCTGAGAAAGGCCGAAATAGAAAAACAGGGAAGGGTTTTCCAGCCCTGAGAGAACACAGAACGGGTGGAGGTACCTCTCAGGGCTGGGGGTGTGCTTCCCAGATGGCCCCAGCAGGTGTGCTCGCTTGGGGGGATGGACAGTGAGGGAGCAGCCTTGAGGAGGGAAGATTGGAGTAGGGAAAGGAAGCTCCCCAGCCCTTTCCAAGCAGGTACAATAGATGAGAGGAGAGAGTGGCTTGTGTGGGCTGGTACTGCTACCAGAAAACCAATAGGAGAAACAAGAAATGCATCAGGCAAGTCAATGTCTACATGGCTGTAGGCATTATAGGTCAATATCTAAATAATGAGATAGCTCAGTCTCCAAGCGTAACTGCCTGAGGTAGATCAAGGAGACCCACACAGTAGAGGGAGAGACCCAATTTTCCCAAACTATATTCTGACTTTGGCACACATGCCATTATCAACGTGCTTTCGGCAGTAGTCACTCAGCCAGGAAAGCAGTCTTCAGAGGGGTGCTGGTCTCCCTGTCAAAGGGCTTACGTCGTGTAATGAGATACTATGGGTTCTCCCTGACAGACATAGGGTTTTCCATTCAGAGTGTCACCTCTTCATCAGGTTCCCATCCCAACCACCCCAACCTTGGATCCACTGAAGATGCTGACTGACGATGCGGACGTGGCTGGCTGGCAAAATGAGGGCCTCCCCGCAGACCGCATGTCCATGGAGAATGCCACCATCCTCACCAACTGTGAGCGCTGGCCGCTCATGGTCGACCCTCAACTGCAAGGCATCAAATGGATCAAGAACAAATACGGAGAAGAGCTCCGGGTCACCCAGATTGGCAAGAAAGGGTAAGTGGCTGGTCACAGAAGTTGCCACTGTTGCCTTTTGTATAAGAAGAAAAGATTTCACGGAGCACACGTAAGCCCTGGTGGCTTATTTTTCTTCTTCCGACCTCTCCATCAAGCAACCATCCTGATTTCTTGCAGGTCCCCCCTCCCCAGTTTAGCAAGTATTTCAGCAAGATAATAAGGTACCAGCTCTGCACTCTTTCACATTTGAAATCATGCACTGTCAGTAGGATGACTGTAGTTCATAATTTATTATTCATATCATAGGAAAAGAAGAATTCAAAGGTTCCCAACACAAAGAAAGGGTAAGTGTTTAAGGCAGTAGGAAAACTATTTACCCTGACCATTGCATAACTCATACATGTATCAAGAACACAAAACCATTATATGACAGTTAAAAGGATGTGGTGCCTTCTCATCTCTTCTGGACAAACATTGTCACCATTCTGGTGTTCATCTCTTTGACAGTTATTATTGGTTATCAAACAAACAGTACCAGAATCACGTAGGAGGTAAGCTCTGGCAATGCCTGTAGGGAATTATCTCAACTAGGTTAGCCTCTGGCCCTTGATTAGGTTCACTGAAGTGGGAAGACCCACCCTTAAAAGTGGGTGGCACCATTCCCTAGGCTTGGGACCCAGACTGTACATACAGGAAAAAGCTGCTGTGGTTGTTTGAATGAAAACAGCCCCCTTAGGCTCAGAGGGAGTGGAGCTTTTAGAAGGTGTGGCCTTGTTGGAGGATGTGTGCCACTGAGGGTGGGCTTTGAAGTTTCAGAAGCTCAAGCTAGGACCAGTGTCACTCCCTCTTCCTGCTGCCTGTCCAGATGTAGAACTCTCATCTACCTCTCCAGCACCTTGCCTGTCTGTGCGCCGCCATCCTCCCTCCCCATCATGATAGTAATAGACTAAACCTCTGAAACCGTAAGCTAGCCCCCATTAAACGCTTTCCTTTTATAAGAGTTGCTGTGGTTATTGACTAAACAGAACATTGACTAAAACACTAACCGAACATGGCCATTCTGCTCCCTCTAGTTTGGCTCTGTGAATGCAGCTTAACCAGCAGCCTCAAGCTCTTCCCTCCAGACTCACCCTGATGGTTGGTACCTATGAGCCAACATAGACTCCCCCTTAAGCCAGATCAGACCTGGTGGCACACTAAGTACAGGCCAGGAACAGTCAGGACCAGCTCTTGAGGGAGGGGGGCAACCTGGTCACTGGCTTAGGTTTACTCTGTTCAGCCTGGCTCGTGGACTCTTGGGCTTTGCTGCCAGTTTCCATGGGAGCCTCTTCTGCAGGAGGCTGACAAGCCTGCTGCTGATCTTTGGTCTGGCATAGCAGTAAGGGAAGCACCAGCTTCTCCTTGATCTACATCATGGCTCTCGTGATGTTCGACCTGTACTAGCAGGCTCATACTGATGATGTCAGCGAGGGCCGTCTGACTGACATCTATCAGTCTGTGCTCACTGCATCAGAGAACGCAAAGCATGGAGACCATGGTGGATCAAAGAGAGTCCCCTGTGGACCTGACTGGCAAAAAAACAGATGTCAGGAGGAAGTGGCCAGAGCAGACTATTACGTGGCCTTAAAAAAAAAATCACAGAAAGGGAGCCCTTGCCCACAAAGAGGACTGGCAATGATAAAGGGGAAGTCACAGGGTGAGGTTGTGTCACTGGAGCTGAAAAATGGCCTGAGCAAGGCTGACTTCTAGCCTCAGGGTAGCTGCAAATGAATCAGTGGGAAGAAATGAGTGGTGGAAGCAGCTCCAAGCATCACCATGGGGGAAAATGATTTGCTAGCTTGTCCCACAGCTTTAGGAAGGGATTAGCCTAAAAGATGCCCATGGGAGGAGGGCCAGGAACCACTGACGGTGATGAAGGTCGGTGTGCACAAAGGGGACTATCCTAAACTGGGGCCTATGCTGGTTTTGGAGTGAACCACCAGGGTCTTCTTCTGAGGGACCAGGTCTGAAAGGCTGTGTCTTGCCTGTGTTCCGGGTGGTTTCCAGGTCTGTGTGGCTGTCCTTAAGTTCTCTGGAGAGATGGAACAAAGATGGGTTTCCTTTACTGTCTAAATCCTTTGTCTTCAAGACCAAACAACAGAAAACAAGCAGACCCTGTCATGTATAGAAAGCACCCCTAGATGGTCTGCATTTAATACCTGCGTAACTGCTCTGTGGTCTTTCACACTACTAAAGCCTCTATGCCAGAGGTAAAGCACAGGAATGGTCAAAACAGTGGGAGGACTTTCAATGCCGCCTTACATCTGCATGCACACAGCATAGCCGCACAACCTTGGCTTTTGATCTGCACAGTCACACAAGCCATGGTCCTGTTTGGATGCCCTCAAGACCATTCACACTGGAAAGAAACTCTCAAACGTGTGTTGAGCTGTTCTGCAAAGGCACTTAGTATTGGGAAGCTTCCAGATTATTGCTCTGTCTGGTGTGATGTCAGATGAGAATGTGGTGGTGATTATGAGGTTCTCCTGGAGTTGTTTTGTTTTGTTTGACACAGGGTCTTAGATAGCCCAGGCTAGCCTTGAACTTCTGATCCGCCTCCCTCCTTCTACACTAAATGTTAGGACTAGAGGAGTGAACCACCATGCCCAGTTAATGTGGTTGTGGAGATAAAAACCCACTGCTTCACCCATGCCAAGCAGACACTCCATTGACTGAGCAACAGCCCAGTGGCGCTTCGTGGAGTCTTAACATGTCTTCAATACACACTCTGAAGGGTTCCTGCCTGAGATATTTTTCCATCTCAGCTTCTCTCGAGTCACCCAATAGAAATGAGTATTTGTAATGATTCCCTGCTCAGCTCGGGGTGACCTCTTACCATTTCTGTATTTAAATAGATCCATGGAGTTTAAAATATAGTCAAAATGGAGGCCCCGGGGTAGAGTAGCAATGTTAAATTTAGAATAATCTCTTTAAAGTAGGAGCCCTAACAGCCCTCAGCCCAAAGGAGCCCAAGCCTGTCCCTAGAGCTCACGTACAGAACGTGAGGCATTTATCTCTCTTGCAAAATTTCCCAGCCCTAAGAGTTGAGGAGCTTTTATTATGTGTTGTTGTTGTTGTTGTTGTTTTGCTATGGTTTTTGTGTTTAGGTGCTCGGGGATATGGGGTGAATGGGCCATAGCACATGTTGTAGAGGTCAAAGGTCAACTTTCAGGAATCAGTTCTCTCCTTCCTCTATGTGGGTTCCAGGAATCCAATTCAAATTGCCATCCTTGATGGAAGGTGCCTTGGCCCACTGAGCCATCTCGCCAGCCCCAAGGTCTCTTGGAGATTTTTCTGAGCTGATTCCCTCTGCTATTTGTTAACAAATTAGTAAAAATCATTTTAAAATGTTTGGGAAGGCTGAAGGGGTAGCTTAGTGGTTAAGAGTCATGGCTGCTCTTCCAAAGGACCTAAGTTCAAGACCCAGCACCCACAGCTCACAAACCATCCAGAATTCTAGTACCAAGGGAGCTGATTCTTCTTATGGCCTTCACTCACACACAAGCATACACAACATACAAGTAATAAAAACAAATCTTTACAAGTAGATAAATAAAGTAATATATGCTTCGTAGGCCTCCCAAAGTGAAACTTAAGAACAGCTATCTTTGGTTTAACTAGTGGTGCGTACCAGCTTGTTCTGTGTGCTAAAGAGATGCCCCGTGCACCATTTTAGTGCTTTCATAAAATAGATAAAAATCTGTTCTTAACTATAATAAATGTCTTATTTTACATGTGTAAAAAATTACTTTGGAAGAATATTCAATGCCTTGAGGAAATGTTTATATTTTATGTGTAAAAAAAAAGAAAACTAGGCTATAAAGCAAAAGTACCATATGAATTCAACAATACAAAAAGTAAAATTGAAAATGCAATGTGGTCAGCTCGCCATACCTACATGCTGTACAGAAAGCCAACCGTGTGTCCAAAATACCTGGGAACAACTGCATCTGTGCTAAACATGTGCAGACATTGCATGATTGTTATTAGTAATCCTATGCAACCACCATTACACAATGCTTTACTGAATCAAGTATTATAAATAAAAGTCAATGGAAGGATGGCTGCAGACTGTGTGCAAACATTACACCATTTCACGTAAGGTGTGATCGAGGACTTGTTGATTTTGTTTCCCATGGGGCCCCAAACCAACTGCCCAGTACTAAAGGACCACCCAAATAACCAGACGTCCACAGAAAACACTGAGTTGTACAGGTCATTTTAAGTAGAGGGAAATGTAGCAGCTGAAGACATTTCTGGAAGCTGTGCCTCCCCCGCCCAACACTGCACTTCCCTCAGAGGCACGGCGGTCTTGTTAAGCTGCTTCAGATCCGTGCGTTGGTATGGACTCACACTGCCTACTTTGACCTTCAGTTGTCTTCAGAGCATAGAGCACGCGCTGGAAGCTGGACACGTGGTGCTGATTGAGAACCTTGAGGAGTCCATTGATCCTGTCCTGGGGCCTCTGCTTGGGAGAGAATTCATCAAGAAAGGCCGGTGAGACTGCACAGCCGCCCCTTGCCCTGGGTAGAGCCGTGGAGGGGTCAATTCTAGAACCAC
>OU015755.1:94903619-94923687 GCA_907169655.1 Acomys percivali | reverse complement strand
CCCTCCCAAGAAATAGCATTAACCGCTTCCAATTACCTTCCACCAGACCACACCTCTCAGACAGACACGGAGAGTGCATGCTCAAGTGTGCGTGTGTACACAAACACACACACACACATACACCCACGCACAGAGAGAGAGAGAGAGAGAGAGAGAGAGAGAGAGAGAGAGAGAGAGGGCCCATATGGAAGCCCAAGCTCCCGGTACATGGATCTTTGGGAACAAACCACACCCAAGCTTTAGCAGGAGCCTTAACAGTTGCACAGTCCCCAAGCTACCCTTCTGTGTTTCCAGCTGAACCTGCTTCTATATTTAACTGTTTCACCCATCAAAGTCATTCCTCTTCTAGCTGAAAAAAAAAAGAAAGAAAGAAAAGAAAAAGAAAAAGAAGAAGCCTAGGAAACCTTCCTGCCAACTGCAAGCAGATGCCCCTTTGGCCACACTCCGTGCTGCCATCTGCTGGGACATTTTCATAGCAACGGAATCTATACTGGCACAGTGGGAACAGCTCTGCTCAGAGTTTCATAGTGCAAGATGAAGCATGAGACAAAACTTAATCCTTCCAACCTGCTTCTAATGTCAAGTCAAAGAAGGGTCCTAGCCAGTTAGTTGTTAGACATAATTAGGAAAAAATGTGTCAGAATATGATAATACTGTTGACTATGCTCTTATTTTTTTTTAATCTAAAATTCTACCTGAAGGCACCCCGCCTTCACCTGAGCCTATGTGTTCCAGATTCATTAAGCTTGGAGACAAGGAGTGTGAATTCCATCCCAGTTTCCGGCTCATTCTTCACACCAAGCTGGCCAACCCTCACTACCAGCCAGAGCTGCAGGCTCAGGCCACGCTGATCAACTTCACGGTGACCAGGGATGGCCTGGAGGACCAGCTGCTGGCCGCTGTGGTCAGCATGGAGAGGCCAGACCTGGAGCAGCTGAAGGTGTGTCAGAGATGCGCCGCAGACAGAAGGCAACCTCTGCCTCCAGGTCCTTCAGTGCAGCCATTGCGGGAGCAGCAGTGGGCAGTTCCCCCTTGAATCCTGCACAGTGTTTTCCTCAAGACGTTAGATGGGTCCCAACCCTACCTAGTCACCTGTGAAGACCCAGTTGGCAAAGGGAGAACGTGGTGAGCTGAAGAACAGGAGCAGGGAATCTGGGAGAGTGGCCATTCCGGTTCCCAAGAGCAGGGCCTGGCTCGGGGCTCTGAAATGCGAGCATCTGATGCCACATACTTCACTAGGGGACATCCAGAACCAAGTAGGATTAAATTATGCCTGGGTAACGGAAACAGGGTCACCCTTGCTGGGCTTGTGTCCTAGCTGACTTAAGACACAGGTCGGGCAACTTGAACAGCAGGGACCTGGGTCCCGTCAGTTCTGAAGGCTGGAGGCCCAGGACCTTGGTGCTGGTTTCTTGTACGGCTTCTTTTCTGGGCTTGCTGGTGGCTGCCTGCTCGTATGACCTCCCATACCTGTGTGGAGGTAGGAGCCTCTCTCTTGTGTTTCTTCTAGGAACATTGATCCCATCCAGCAAGGGCTCCTCTCTATGACACCAAGCACGTCCCTATAGAGTCAGTTGGAGGATTAGAGTCTCAGCATACCAATTTGGGAGAGTATAGTTCAGTCCATGCCATAAGCATTTAATTGGGGCTGGCTTACAGTTTCAAAGCTTAGTAGTCCATTGTCATCATGGTGAGGTGCAGGCAGACATGGTGCTGGAGGAGCCGAGAGTTCTACATCTTCCCCTACAGGCAGCCAGGAAGAGAGAGACTAGATGTGTTTAACACGGGGCATAGCTTAAGCATTAAGACCCCAAAGCCCTCCCCCACAGTGACACACTTCTTTTAACAAGGCCACACCTCCTAATTGTACCATTCACTATGGCCAAGCATTCAAACACATGAATCCCGTGAATCCGTGAGGACCATTCCTATTCAAACCACCACACACAGCATTTGTGAGGTTGAGTCCAAGGCTCCCCAGAACTCTCTCCACACCATCGTTTATTACTCAAGAGACACCCTGGAGCCCAAAGTACATAACAAGATTATAGTGTAGAAGACCCAACAGAGCCCAAGGAAGACCATGAGCTGTCTACAGAGCTTATGGCCAAGCAGAGGAGCACAGGAAGTAGAAATGCAAACTGAGAAATAATGTCATTTTAGCTACTATAAGAATATTCAGGAAATGAAACAAGGTAATATGGAAAGCCACAGGCTTAAGCTGGCCTCAAACTCATCATGACCTCTCTGTCTCTCATTTGCCAGAATCATGTATGTGTGCATGTGTGTCTGTGTGTGTGCATGCATGCTCACATGCACACCAGCAGGCACAGCTTAGGGAGACTAATTTAAATAGTAGTCATCAGAAAGCTTGTATGAGAGGCCAGGCATGGTGGCACACGCCTTTAATCCCAGCACTCTGAAGGCAGAGGCAGAGGCAGATGGATCGCTGTGAGTTTGAGGCCAGTTTAGTCTACAAAATGACTCCAGGACAGCCAAGGCTACACAGAGAGACCCTGTCTTGAAAAACAGCAAAAAAAAAAAAAAAAAAAAAAAAAGAGCTTGTATGAAGTGTTGGCATTTGAGCTAATTCCTAAGTCATTTGAAAGCCTCTGGGTACAGAGTGTTCCCAGAAGGGAACAGCCAGTCCTAGCCTCAGACTGGCTTGAGGTCTGCGTTTTTAAGAGACAGAACAGAGGCTGGGAGTAATGGCTCAGCAATTAATAATGCTTGCTTCTCTTGTACAGGATCCAAGTCAGTCTCCAGCACCCATGTGAGACAGCTCACAACCATCTCTAACTCCAACCCAAGGAGATCTGACACTTTCTGGCCTCTTTGGGCACCTGCACACATGTGCATGTACAGACACATATACACATAATTGCAAATGAAAATAGGTATTTAAAAAAAAAAAAAGAAGAAGAAGAAGAAGAAGAAACAAACCAAAGTGAGTGAGGGTGGCATGGCTGAAAGCCCTAAACTTGTAAAGTTGTTCTTAACTGTGATGCAAAAGTTTCACAGGTCAAGGATGCTAGAGCCGTCTGGAGTCAACTCCGTGTGCCAGCATACAAGTAAAAAGTGCCAAGTGCTTTCGCATGCCAAAGCCTCACGATCACAAAGCAAAGAGGACCTGAGAGCTATCAGAGTCCGACCCCACCCTGGCCACAGTGAGGATCTTGTTGGGACTGTGTGAGGCAGATGGGTTTATCTTTTAAGGACTCCTTCACTGTCCATCTGATACCAGTGAAGCAAAAGACAGAACTCTCGGGAGAACTGAAACATTACTGTACGGTCTGCCCACAAGTTCCGTTTCGTGACCTCAGCCCTGCACTAAGCATAGCATGGAGCTCTTAGGCGTAAGGACTGGCAGTCACAGGTTACCAACATGGAAAGTGCATAAGCGCCAGCCCATGGTCTCCATTCTAAACCAGTGGGGGGAACTGTATCCTGGAGCCCGCGGACACCAGACCGCTGCTACTCCAGTCCCCCATGTAAATGATGTGGTTTTTACCTAGACATGGCCACATCCTTCCCTATGCTTTGAATCACCTCTAGATTACATCTCACATGCACTACAACGTAAATGGTACACCAATCACTCAGACTGCTGTCCGAGGGATGGAGGGATGACGTGAAAAGTATGGACACATTCAATTCAACTGAAACTTTAACAATAGTGTCAACCTAGGCCACTTTCATTTTCACACCTGGAAACATGGAGGCCAGCTGCACAGCTGCAGCCTGGACCCCACTCACCTGCTCCCTTCCGCGCTTGGTCAAACGCATTCTGCCCTTCTACCCTTGGTACACTGCCGGGAAGGACTCGGGCCCTTCCAACATCTGTTTATTCGAGCCTGTCCTAGAGTGAAATGCTTTGGCGTCTCCACCTGACTCCCCCTCGCTTGATATTTGCAGTCGGATCTCACAAAGCAGCAGAACGGCTTCAAAATCACCCTCAAAACCTTAGAGGACAACCTGCTGTCCCGCCTCTCTTCAGCCTCGGGGAACTTCCTGGGAGAGACAGCCTTGGTGGAGAACCTGGAGGTCACCAAGCGGACGGCCGCAGAGGTGGAGGAAAAGGTACGGCCATCCACTGTGGGATGACGGGAGGCCCAGGCCGGATGCTCGTTTGGTTCCCGCTTTCCCTGCTCTCGGTGCTTGAGTCTGGCTCCCGTTTCCATCTTCCCAAGTTTCTCCTAAAAAACCTTTGCGCATATGGGCAGCCAGCACTACCTAGATGCAGTGGGTTGTCAAAAAAAAAAAAGAAAAAAGAAAAGAAAAAGACATAAAGTTGGGAGGTAGACATGGTGAGAGTGATACAGGAGTAATTGGAGGAGAAAAAATGGGAGTGTGAATGGTCAGATTCTTTATATACATGTGTGACATTCTTAAGAATAAAGAAAAATTATAATTTTTTTCTTTATTTTTGAGACAGGGTTTCTCTGTGTAGCCTCGGCTGTCCTGGACTCATTTTGTAGACCAGGCTGGCCTTGAACTCACAGAGATCCACCTGCCTCTGCCTCCCCGAGTCCTGGGATTAAAGGCAAGTGTCACCAAAACTGGCTGAAAATTTATAATTGTTTTTTAAAAAGTTGTTTATAAAATGTAGGCATGATCCTGGAGTGGCCCCCGCCCATCCTGGGTTACAGAGTTTTGCCTTCTAGAAAAGGGTTTTGATATTGCCACTTCCCAGAGCACTTATGTCTGAGTGTGGTACCCTGCTTTTTCCTGCAGGGAAGGATGCCCACAGAGAATGCCTTAGTTTGTGGAATTGCCCCAAAGCTGAATAAGTCGAATGATCCAGATGTGATTGTGTCCTAAGACAATCCACTGGGCTGACCAAAAACAAAAACAAAAACAAAAGCAAAACAAAACTCAAGGTCTGATTTTAATAAGCAAACATTGGTAACATACCGGGAAACTCAGTTCTCAACAACAATATCCTCCTGGGAAACAGTTACAGTATATAGCTTCTTTCCTACGTAGCATGAAGGAGGCCTTTCCCCCCACGGAGACTAGAAAATGACTCGATGAGAAAAGGACTCAACTCCTCCCCCTTCCCACCAACCCTCCAGCCATGCGCAGGCCCTTCTGCGTTTCCTGCCTGCCCAGATCAGACCAGTTGTGAGGCTGGCTCTGGTGAGGACTCTACACATCTGCAATGGGGACCAGGAGCAACATGTCTCCAGATGAGTGTGCTGACCACGCTCCCCTTTCTGGGAGTCCTCCAAACAGGAAAGGCTTTGTTCAAAGTAAAAGACAAAGAAAATAGAGAAAAGAAAAGCCTTGCATGCACGAGGCATGGCCAACATGTTAAAAACAGAACAAGTGAAAAGCTACAATCAGTCCAGTCATTCCACTCTGAGCTTAGAAATGGCTGATGCTGATGTTGGAAAGTCTAGCCTAGCTCGGTGGCTGCCCTGTGACGAAGGTTTTCTGTCCATCATCTTGGCTGCTACATCTGCAGATGGGGCCACTCAAGCCTGGAAGTAGAGAAAGTCCACAGCTCTGGCCTAGAGAGACCCAGATCACACAGAGGCCATAGGTCAGAGGGTCAGGCTGGCCTTGCTGATCTCTCTGCCTCTTAACCTTTACTTTCCTCATCGTTTCTTTAAAATCAATGTATGCCATATGGAACATTCTCATCTGTGTTGTTTATTGCCCCTTTCTTTTAGTGGGCCTTTTTTTTCTTTCTCATACACTTAATAGGTATTTATTTAGCAGCTGATAAATTCCAAAGTCCATGACAGCAGTTGGGGTTACAACAAACAGCACGCATGGAAGGGGAAATGGGCATCTGAGGAAAGACTGAACTGTCAGCAATGAGAGGAGCTGCTTAATGAAATGGGCCTGGTGAGATCATCTAATTCAGGGTAGATGAAAAGTGTGTCAATAGAAAAACGGAGACTCAGTTTCCAGTGTCATAAGGCATAAGGGCCAAACATAAGCCTATACAATTGGTCCATGGGTCCACATGTGCAACTAGGCGGGGGCTGCAGATAATGAGAGAATGGGACCAGGCAGAAATGAAGGTCGCTCATTTCTAATTGTCTCTACAGACAGTCATGGGGGCTTAACAGCTGGGATATGTTCTGAGAAGTGTATTGCTTGGAGGACTTATGTACTTATGTAGACACTAGCAGTTAGGCTGTCAGGGGATGCAATGACATGATGTGGGACTCCATTATACATGCATTCCAGCCTTGACCAAAAAACATCATGTGACTGTATTTTAGGAACCCAAGAGTCAATCTTAACCTGCTATACGTGAGGGGCAAGTGATGAGATATGAATGTTGAGTGAGAGAGGTGAAAATATATTTATGGAAAATTAGACCATAACTTGACTAGAGGCGTAAAGATTTATGAGCAGTGCTAAGCAGTTGGGGGCACTGAAAACTAACTCTGTCATGACACTGACTGAAAATTATGTGATTTTTTTTTTTTGATGCTCTTCTGAGATCCAGCTACTGAACTTAATCAATTTATATTTATTAGCATCATTAACATGTGGTAGTTGGATTTTTCTTTAGAATTTCTTATTAATTAGTATTTTCCATCTCAAGCTTTGCTGTTTGCGTATTCTTTAGCCTTCCATCTCCTCCTAGTGAGTTTGAAATAGACCACAAATTCTTGTAGAATCTAGGCTGTTGGAATCCAGATCTACTTGTGTGGGAGTGTCTTTATGTAATACCTCTCTTGTTTCTCCCCCACTGTCCCATGCTTTGTTTTGTTTTGGCTTTTGTTTTGTTTTGCTTTCCGAGACAGGGTTTCTCTGTGTGGCCTTGTCTGTCCTGGACTCCCTTTGTAGGCCAGGCTGGCCTGGAACTCATAAAGATCCGCCTGATTCTGCCTCCCAAGTGCAGGGATTAAAGACATGTGTAGTGTTCTACCTGCATGTATGCCTAAAATGCCAGAAGAGGGCACCAGATCTCATTATAGATGGTTGTGAGCCACCATGTGGTTGCTGGGAATTGAACTCAGGACCTGTGGAAGAGCAAACAGTGCTCTTAACCTCTAAGCCATCTCTCTAGTCCCTGTCCCCTGCTTCTAGCAATCACCAATCTGCTTTCTGCTTCTGTGTCATTCATCTTCCAAATTAGTGGAAACACAAAGTGCTTGGGTTTCTTTGACTGACTTCTTTTACTTGATACAGTATCTATCTGCTTTGATACCAATATCAGAACTACATTGCTTGTAGTAAACTACCTCTTGATACATGGATTTCAACCTTTAGATATGTATCCAGCGGATACATAGATGAATTGTGCTGTTAGTTTTGTTTCTGTTTTTGTTGTGTTTTTACTGTTTTCCATGTTAAATTATAATACATTTAAAAATATTATTTTACGTATACGAGTGTTTAATCTGTATATATGTATGTGCACTATGTAGGTTCCTAGTGCCTGCAGACTCTAAAAAACAGTATCAGATCCTCTGGAGCTGGAATTATAAATAGTTGTAAGCTAACACATGGATGCTAGGGACCAAACCAGGGATTTCCTGCAGTGACTTCAGGTGCTCCAGTACTTTATATTCCCTTAAACCATACATAAAACTTCTCCTTCTGCATCCATAAAAAAATGTTATTTTAGAAAATATTTTATTTAAATTTTCTTTGTTTTTAAGAATTTCATATATGTACACAATACAATATGGTCATATTGTGGTATTTTGAATAAGAATGGCCCCCATTGGCTCATATATTTGAATGATTAGTCACCAGAGAGTGGCACTGTTTGAAAGGATTATAAAGATTAGGAGGTGTGGCCTTTTTGGAGGAAACATGTCACTGGGATGGGCTTTGAGATTAGAAAGACCCACACTAAGCTCAGTCTTTTCTCTCTCTCTCTCTCTCTCTCTCTCTCTCTCTCTCCCTCTCCCTCTCCCTTTCTCTCCCTCCTTCCTTCCTCCTCCCCACCCGCAGGGATCATGTTGGACCTCTCATCTACTGCTCCTCCTTACTTCTTACATGCTCCCACCATGATGATAATGGACTAACCCTCTGAGACTGTAAGCCAGCCTCCAATTAAATGATTTTTTCCCCATAAGAGTTGACTTGGTCATGGTGTCTCCTCCCAACAATAGAACAGTGACTAAGGTACCCATCTATAACCTAATTTCCCCTGAAACTTCTCCCAAATCTTCCTATTCCATCAAAACCCTTCCAACTTCATGTCTTCTATATTTTAATAGCCAGTATATAGTCCAGTTATAGCTGCCCATCTGCTTGTGAGTGCAGCTCTATCCTCTGGAACATGGGAAACTAAGTAATGGCCACATCATTTATAAAGAATGATTCTCCCTCCCAAGCAACCATCCACTGCCAATAGCTCCTCAGGAAGAAGTGTAGCCTGGATATCATCTACTCAGTCTATGCCAAGATCAGGCTGGTTTGCTCTGTAGCTCCTGTGAAGGTAGCAATAGCTACTGTGAGTTCATGATTCTGAAGGCAGCATTTTGCAATATTCCTCCCCTTCCTCTGGCACTTATATTCTTTCTGCTTCCTCTTCTGTGATTTTACCTGAGCCTTGACTGGAACACTGTATGTGTGTGTGTGTGTGTGTGTGTGTGTGTGTGTGTGTGTGTGTGTGAGTGTGTGTGCTGTTTAGAATTGAGCTCTCTATATCCTCTTCTCTGAACTAAAGCTTCTCTAACCAAAGTTGAGAGCAAACAGGTCTGTGGGTGTAAACATAAATATTTAGAAGGCATTTTGGTACTATGACCATTCAGCAAAATCACAACAGCAGGTTTTACCCTTTGACCTCTCTCTGGCCATGGATTTTGACTAGAATTAATGTAACAGGTAAAAATACACTTATAGAAATGAGGCGGGCCTCATATCCAACTAGAAAGTAGTTGGTTACCCCCATTAACAGTCACGCCACTATTACGTGAGTAGGCACATCTCACCTGGTAGTTCAATAGTGCAGTATTGTAGAGCCAAACATTAAGTCATATCATTAGTGCTTTTCTCTCAAACGGCCACATAGTACTTTCCAGTACCATGAAAGCTGGCCAGTAAGGACAAATTTTCCTGTTTGGCTTGAGATTGATATTTTTTATGTCCTTGTAGCCCTTGTGTTCTATCTTCAGCAATAGAATCTTGCCATGCAGTTGTGGTGAGTAACAAAAGCAACAGAATAGCCTGTGTTGTTTGGGGGAAACCTCAGGGGCTTCTTTGAACAAATAACTTGCAGGGAAGTATTTTATGCCTCATATTGTGATTTTTATCTATTAACCCCTGTCTTCTGGAATCAACATTATTCACCTGTGCAGAGTAATTCCATCCCAACTCTTTTTTTTTTTTTTTAGTTTTATTTTGAAACTAGTATACTAACTTCTGTGTTTACATAAGGCTCTTTCATACATCCTTACTTTGAGCTAATAGCAGTTCTAACTATAGTGGAATTGTTCTTTCTTCACTAATTTTTTTCTTTATCCTTCTTCTCATACCTTTTGATGATTTGAAAAATGCTCACTATATTTTATTTTAACTTTTTTTGCTTATATAAAAATGTAACTCATTTTAAATGTGACTTTAATATATATGTTTCAATGAGGAATAAAATTAAGCAATATATCTAGTATCTTCCAAAACAACTTTAGAGTACTTTAATTTCAATCATTTCCTTGCTTCTTTCATTATTGTTTCATAATGTATCTTGTGGGCTATTATTGCCATTAAGAGTTTGCTTTCAATCTAATTACTATTCTTGTATAGTTACTGTATACTTTCCCATTGCTTTTAATATTCTGTTGTCATTGTTGATGTTCTAAGATTTCACTGTATGGTGATGATACACCCATATTTATCATACTTAAGAGAGATACACTTCTTCCAAATGAAAGCTCTGATATTTTGTTTATTCTGGAAAATTATTAGCTTTAGACATTACCTCTTCTACATTTCCTTTATTCTATACTTATTTCTGTTAAATTTATTTAGATTTTCTCATCCTACCTGCCAGTTCCTATAAATGTTCACAATTTTCCACCATTGGGTCTTTCTCAGCTGATTTTAACCTTTCTTTCAGTTTTCTTATTCTCTTTTCAGCTCTGCTATTGATCTCATTCACTGTTTAATCTGAATAACTGTATTATTTTCAGGCATTCTTATCCACCTTTTTTCAGGTAAACCTGTTCCTTTTTGTCTTAGGCTTTCTTGTGTATCTACTTCTCTAAGTATACTCATTTAATGTTGTTTTTAGGTTGTTTAATTGTCTTTAGTTCTTGATATAATAACCTTTGTGGGGTTTGTTTTTGGGGGATGAGGGTTATTTTGGTAGATAAAGGGTCTTTGTTTTGAACCTTGGGCTTTTTTTTTTTTTAGGTTCACTGTTCCAGAGGGTTAGAGCCCATGGCCATCATGGGAGGGAACATGGCAGCAGGCAGGCAGGCAGGCATGGTGCTGGAGCAGTAGCTGAGGGCATACACCCTGACCCACAAGTACAAAGCAGAGAGAGTTTACTGGGAATTACATGGACTTCTGAAACCTCAAAAACCACCCCCAGTGACAACATCTCCAACAAGACTGCATCTCCTGTTTCCTAAAGTTCAACCAAATGAGAGCTAAGAATTCAAACTTATGAGCATAGAGAGACAATTCTCTCTCTCTCTCTCCCTCTCTGCCTCTCTTCCTCTCTCCCTCCCCCCGTCTCTCATATTCAGACCACCACAGTCCACTTCCTAGCCCCCACAGCTTATGGCCACATCATCATAATGCAGCATTCATTTAGTCTGATTTCCAAAGTCCTCAGAGTCACTCACAGTTTAAAACTCTGAAGCCCAAAATTTCTTCTCAGACTCACAGCGATGTCTCAACTATAATCCCACTTGCATACTTCCAGGATACAATGGCACAGGATGTATATTAAAAGAGATAATGAGGAAATTCTGGACCAAAGCAAAACTGAAACCCAGCAAGGGCAAACTCCAAATGCTGTAGTTCTATGTCCAATGTCAAGGGCTTTTATGACTCTTCCATTCCAGCCTTGCTGACAGCAGCACGCTTCTCTCGTCTGCTGCTGGTTCCACTTCTGTCTGCAGCTGTCCTTGGCACACATCCCATAACTCTGGCATCTTAAACATCCTACGGTCCCCGATACAATTCATTTTCATAGCTTCACACTATGGCCACTCTGGGTCTCCATGCATGGACTCTCCTACCACACACTTGGCCTCTTCAGCTCTTCCAAGCCACAGGAGCAGATACACAACCCCTTGACTTCTGTATCCTTCACAGCTCTAAAGCTAGAACCACATGGCTGATGTTGCCAAACTCTGCTGCCTGCTTGGGATGGAACTGGCCCCCTCCTTGATCTAAACTTGCATACTCTTTGATTCGTTGATGCATATTATTATTTTTTATTTTTTATTTATTTTTACAAACTGAAGGATTAGTTAGGTCTTGCAATGAAAGCACCACTTCCTTTGTTTCATTTCACATCAGGCCTCCCCTTTATCTTCTTAGAACAAGCATTGGCTCCAACATTAAATTTCCCAATTCCCTTTCTTTTTCAAACTTATCATTTTGTATTTCTTCTTTCCCTGCTTGATCTTTTTCATCGTAAACCTTTACAAGGAGTATTACTAATAACCAAGTGACAGAATCAATATTAGACTGTCTTGAAATCTCTGTCAATGAAATTTGTGCTATACTCTTCAATTTAGCCTTAGGCAGATTCTTAGAACAGGGGTAAAAGAAATCATATTCCTTGCCAAAATATCACAAGAATGGTCTCTAGCACAGGTGCTAATATTGATCATCAATCTTTTTTCCTTCAAAAACAAGCATGGTCAGGCCTGTCTCAGCAATAGCTCACTTGATGGTAGCAATTTCCTTTGCTGTGATAAAATATAATAACCAAAGCAACTTAGAAAATAAAGCATTAAATTTGGCACCCACAATTCTGGAGGGCTGGAATCCATCGTGGCGGAGAACATAATGGCAGGCGACCAGGTATGGTGGTGGTACGGTAGGCAAGAGCTTAAAGTTTGATCCACTAGCACAAGGAAGAGAGAGTTAAGTGAGAATGGCATGGGGTTTGGAAACATCAAAGTTCACACCCAGTGGCACACCTCCCCAAGCAAGGCCACACCTCCTAATCCTTCCCCAACAGTTCCACCAACTGGGGATCAAGTATTCAAACATGAGCCTATGGGGGCCATCCTTCTTCAGTCCACCACAGCTGCCAACTGTAGTTTGTAATCATGAGATCTAAGAACATGAATCGTGATCATTGCTTTCTCCTGATGGACTCTCCAATTCCCAAGAGTTCTATCTTATTTTGGAACCTAAGGACAAATGAGTTGAAATCCATATGTAGGGACACAATCTTACAGAAATATGCCTCCTGGAAACTTAAGTCTCTTATTAGTATCTGTGACAAGAATTTAAAAAAATAAAATATTCCACTAGAAGAGACTTTTCTTGTGACTTAATATAGAACTATTCTATTTAAATTAAGGAAAGAGCTAAGTTTGTAGCTCAATGTTGAAATGCTTTCTGGCATGTACATGACCCTGGAACCAACCCATCCCATTCCCCCCCCCCCGTCTCTCACACACACACATGCACGCGTGCTCTCACAAGAATGAAAATTATGCTGTGCCTCCTTCCTAGATTCTATTACTTCTTACTTTCAAGTGATATGTATTTCTTGGTTTTCCAAGAAACCGTCTCATTAGACATGGTGCTTAGAGTTTCCCATACTTCACAACAAGAAGAGCTGAGACTCTCACTGTGGATAACTGGGAGTGTATAGACTTCATTTATACTTGAGTTCTACTAAGGACTACCACAGTGACTTTCTGAGCTTCTTCCCACTTAACCCGGCCCCAGTTCACTGCACTCCATATACAGACAGGTTTCTACTCCATGGAAGGCCCAGGCTGCTTCCCAGAAGTCCTGATTGGTTTGAACAGTGGACTGCAATCTATGTTTCCAGGTCCAGGAAGCCAAATTGACAGAAGTGAAAATCAACGAGGCCCGAGAGCACTATAGACCAGCAGCTGCCAGGGCATCTCTGCTTTACTTCATCATGAATGGCCTCAGCAAGATCCATCCGATGTACCAGTTCTCCCTCAAGGTAACCTTCACCTGGAGTGCTCCGCAGAAACATAAGTTAGCAAAACAGCACCATGAGAACTTACCCACCTTCTGCATTAGTGATGGCAGATCTTCCAGATCAAACCAGGGAAGCAGCTACATTGATTTTAGACTTGTGTGACAGTCCCCTCCCCACCTCTTTGACTTCATCTTGCATAACTTACTGTAACAAAAGAGGATGCTCTTGTGAATCTCGGCCTCATTTGTTCAGCAAGCAAATCGGATATCCATTAATACTGGATGATGTGTAGCAGAAGATACCAAAACAAACAAATAAACAAACAAAAAAACCTGTGAGAAGTTATTCCATCCCCAAAGAGCTTAAAATGTAATGGAGAAGATCTAAAATGCATATTGTTTTTATTGATGAAAGACCAACACTAAAATTAGGATAGGCCAGCATTAAATTACTTTTCTTATTATCCTAATATTCCCAAAGCTACTACTTAGGGTTGTTGAAATACTCATAAAACTAAAGTTCTTAGCACATTTGAAGTGCTGACTAAACTTATCTTACTCATGAAAAAATAAAGACCTATAAATTTTTGGGACTCTCTGAAAGTACATCTTATCCCCTAGTGCATTCATCAAAGGGCCATAATTAAAGAGGCATTAAGATGCTGTGGGTGGGGGAGTTCTGAACAGTGTCATTGGTTTGAGCCAAGAAGAAGGTTGTATACACACACACACACACACACACACACACACACACACACACACATACACACACGTACACGTGCATTGAGAGGAAGGAAGGGAGAAAGAGAGAGAGAGAAAGAGGAGAGAGCCATGAACACAGGAATTTCCCTCACACTGGAACTTGAATGCAAACAGAGAGCACACTCAGGTCCATAAAATATTTCCACTTTAATCAATATGTGGAAGCCAGGGTCAGGGTATAGGGCTGGTGATGAATAACTGAGAAATCCTCAGGCTTCTAATACTCGAGGCTCATTTAATTGGAAATGGCATGTCACTATTTCACAGTCTCTTTCTTATAGCCTTGAGTCTCTGTAGCTTGGATAAACAGAAATTATGGTATTTTATAGTTTTAAAAATAAACATAGGCTTATATTCCTATCATAGGAACATGTAAAAGAATTACAAGATAGTAAAAAAAAAGCCAGCATAAGAGTAACATAAGCTAACTACAAGAGGACACTCTTAGTTCAAGAGTAGTTGGAATTCACTGTAAGTACCAGGAACCTGCCACAGTGACGCTTTCTGAAAACAAGAAGTCACATGAAACCCATGAATAGGTGTTCAAAAATATGTTGTAAGTTGTTTTGATAACATTCTGATGCAGGAGGCTCTGAAGCATGACCTCCAAAAAATGGAGGGGTCACCTGGCATGATTGGCACACCTGTAATGCCAGTCTTAAGGTGTTGGCCTGGGGTACAAAGACCAGTTTATGATCCAGAACTTGTCAAAAGAAAGAAAGAAAAAATGTATTCCAGATCATGATATTGTTGTTAAGAATGCCAATGACACTTGTTTACTGACCAACTTAATCTTTGCAAACAGATTTAAATGCGCAATGATTAAGTAGCTGTGAAAAGAACTTGAGAAATATAAAATAACAGAGAGGGGGGAGAAGAGGAAGAGAGAGGGAAGTCAGAGGACTCATCTGGGCTCCAGGGACACTGGGCTCAAATGGGGTGTACAGATACACATTCATACATCCATAAACAACAAAAAATTTTTAAATAAATCTGTCTTTTAAAATAACTACAATTATAATAAGGAAACGTGAACCTAGCCCTAAGTCCTAGGACATACAAGGCCCTAGGTCTTAAACAGAGCTCCTTAAAGCATTTAACTTTTAGCCCCTTGTCTGAAAATCCCTTAAACTTTTAATAACATCTTTCAGGCATCAGTGGGTCACAGCCCTTCACTCAGTGTTCTCAGGTATCTATAACAAAGACATGGGTGGGATTCTGAGAAAAATGAGCAGAAGAGCCAGCCCTACTCTCAGAGTGCTTATGTCATTTTCACACAGTGGGAAGAATGTCTTAAAATACTAATATGTTAGAATACTGATTTAGCCCCTAAACATTTCAGAACAGCTGCTGAGGATCTATCTTCAAGGGTAGCCAGAGTCAATGATGAAGCCCTCTGTTGGGGAAGCTGTAAATGTGCAATCAGGCCAGCCCCAGAGCCATTTACACACCAACAGGGAGAGGAGCTGGCGGCCAAACTACACTCAGCGTAAAGTAAATGCTAAATGTAGCCAGGGTTTATACTTTCTCTGATTGTTTTTCTGGATTATGAATTATCTTACTCAAGGTCAGTAACTCAAGGTTGTTGGCTGACCACTTCCTTTGGACAGAATTTTAGAGGAAACAGGCACTGATGAAGTGGAGAAGACACGCTATCCTAACCATTCTCTGTGCCTGCCCTGTGAATGGAAGCTTCACACATTGCTCCTTGTGGCCCCAGGGGACATGATCAGCCTCTAATGAGCTATGATTTCATTTAAAATCTACCAAGGGAAGGTAAACATCACAATGGGTTGGGCTAAGTACGGGCAGAAGATCTGCTGAGATCATCAGCAAAGGAAGAAATCTTCCCAGGGCTTTGTTAATAAGAAACGCCTTGTCACTGTGAAACAGAAGGCTACATCATCTCCCATTCTTAAAGGAAGAACCCCAAGACTCAAGCCTTTCATGGTTTCCACATAGGTCCAGATACCAGATATAAAGACTGGAGGGTTTTCATTTTACTACTCAGAGCCACAAAAAGAAAACTAGAGAAAGGAATAGAGGTCTGCAGAGCTAAGAATTAAGTCAAATTATATATTGGTTTTTAGTTCCTTTAATTATTTGTTCTATACATATCACACTTAAATTATAGTATACCTATTGTTTGGCTGTGGTCTCTGCATCTGTTTCCTTCGGCTGCTGGATGAAACCTCTCAGAAGGCGGTTATGCTAGGCTCCTGTTTGCAAGCATAGCAGAGTGTCATTAATAGTGTAAGTGATTGGCTCTCTCCCATGTGGTGGCTCTCAAGTTGGGCCAGTCATTGGTTTGCCATTTCCTCAATCTCTGCTTTATCTTTATCCATACACTTCTTGTAGACAAGAAAAATTTGGGATTGAAAGTGCCGCTGAAGGAAAGGGAAGTGGGATTAAAAGATACTCACAAGGTCTTATGAAAATGAATGCAAAGCTAATAGAAACAAATATATGGCATCTGAGATTCTTATTGAGAGGAAGAGTCATAAACTAAAATAATTCTCACAGCCTACTACGTGCCAGGGTCAGTTTTAGACAGTAACGTTATTCAGAACATGGTCTCTGTGCCGCAAGAATTTTGTCATCTAATAGATGACATCACTATCTCAAATAGTCATTGTTGGCTACATCATCTTTGTATTTAGGTCATTATCCAATAAAAAAACGTATTGGCTCAAGTACTTTGGCTACAGTACATTTCTTTTTCATTGATTTCACTAATCAATGCTGAATATGCACATTTATTAAACCATTTTGTGTTGCTAACAACATCGTGCCACTGTATGAGAAAGTTACAAAGATGAGAAGTTTATTTTAGCTCATAGTTCTTGGCCCAAGGTCCAGAGGCTGTATCTAGTGCCTGTGTTTGTTGGCAGAGACCGGAAGTTACATAGGACATCACTTGGTAGGAGGCAAGAATCATACCTCTGGGTCCTGCTCTTTCTCCCTGTCCTACAAGCTGATGACCTCATCTCCCAAAGGCCCCACCTCTAAATACCACAGTCATACTAGGTTTCCACTCTCTTAACAGCTTAAGGGAGGGATTAAATTCCAATATGAGTTTTGAAAAGGACAAACCTAGAGCTAATAACACGTCTGGTGCCCTCACAAGGGTGTCAGATCCCCTGGGGCTGGAGTTACAGACAATGGGTGAACAGTCGTGTGGGTGCTGGGAATGAAATCTGGGTCCCCCGAAAGAACAGCCAGTGCTCTTAACCTCTGAGCCTTCTCTCTAGTCCCTAGTAGCATGACCTCTTCTTACTGCTGCCTCCTCTTAGCAGGCAGTGCTCAGAAAAGCTTTCAATGAGTAGGCTAGAAAATCATAATATTCTTTGCAGGGAAGAGTCCTGCAAAGGCCTATCAGTTGCCTATGATTCATCTTCTCTCCTCAGGCCTTCAGCATTGTCTTCCAGAAAGCTGTGGAAAAGGCACCTCCCAGTGACAGTGTCAAAGAGCGAGTGGCCAATCTAATAGACAGCATAACCTTCTCAGTGTACCAGTATACCACGCGTGGCCTCTTTGAGTGTGATAAGCTGACCTACCTAGCCCAGCTCACCTTTCAGGTAAAAGCAGATCAAAACTGTTTCCCATGCGTCATATTTACTGCCCAGTCAGCAAATATTAAGAAACCTCTTTTGATACTGTTTCTCAAACAAGTCCAACCTGGCCAACACATGCACTGACCCACCGTTTTCCAACTCATGGCAAACCCTCCTAACTGACCATTGTCCCACCGGGAGCAGACATCCTTAATCAATCATTGTACCTTTCCCCTGCTAATACTATATACTCTGAGATCCTCAAAATGTCCCTCCAAAGGCCACTACCAGTCAGTCAAATTGGCACTGTTCATGCAGGGTTTTCTATTGCTGTCATCACAGCACACTAGGAGAGTTTTCTACAGCTTTGATCCTCAGGAACTTAAGATTTCCCATGTCACTGCAGCATTTGGAAGAAACTTGATGTGTCACTTAATCCCAACATCAAAAAGCCTTAAAACGACATTTCTTTGTATGTACCTTCCTCACCACTCAGAATTGGGCTTTTTTGAATGTATAAGTTAATGTATAACACTGGCTATATGAGCCCAAGGGCTCCTTCCAGTGCTGAAAAAGCCAGGTATCCTGCCACTCATTTGTGCTGTTCCTTTGTTCCAGTGTCGGAGTTCATGGGTTCATGCTAGCATGTTTCTGCCAATCATCCATCTTCTGTATTCCCAGCTGTAACCCAGAGGGCAGCTTGACCTCCAAAGAAACCTGGACCCCACCTCTCATTGTGAATCATCCACAGCCAAACCAAAGGCTTTCCATCCTGTGCGCATGGCTATACATGCCCCTCCAGGCCCCGCCCCTGTGCCGTCACTCTCCTTTCCCTGCAAAGTTCTCCCTTCCTGTTTCAGCATCCCTTTCTCTTAGCCTCACAAAGAGCCCAAGACAGAAAGCTCAGCTGGGTTAATCCCTTCCTTCTCCTGCCTGCTAGTCACTCCTCTACTTCAGAGCCCCTTTCACATTATTGATTTATATATGCATTTCTATTTTGCATATATGCATATGTGGCTTTGACACTTTCCTCAAATCATGTCGTTTGTATGTGTCATCTGCTCAATTAAATTGCAGGCACATACTCCATGGCACTTGTGATTGATATATAGTACTTGCTAACCAAGACGTACAGTCATCCTCTGTGTGCATTTAAGTCGCTCTGGTGTTTTGGCTGAAAACAGATGCACATAGAAGAAATTTGCATGAATATACACTTCCAATCCACCCTCTTTAAACAGCCGAAATTGATGGGCAAGCTCTAAAGCTAAAGACAGCAGCAATTACACTGAATGACAATCCCTAAGATCCCCAGCCCGCTGTGACCACAGCTGAAGGATCTCAGGGTTATTTTTCCACGTTGCAGATTCTCCTTGTGAACCAGGAAATCAATGCAGCAGAGTTGGACTTCCTGCTTCGCGCTCCAGTCCAGACAGGAACCCCCAGCCCAATGGAGTTCCTCTCCCACCAAACGTGGGGAGGCATCAAGGTGAGCACCAATCCATACAAAGCCATGTTCTCGCAAAGGTTTGACTTAAATACATGTCTTCATAATATTGATATGGCTTTCTCAGAGTGGAAACAGGGAGCTGTGTTGAACACAGGGCATTTTCATTTTCTTTCCTGCACCACCACAGCAATCTCATCTTTCCCAAACCTGGCAAGAAGCCACTAGTACATTCTGGGGTAAGAGCTCTCCCTTTATGGTGGGAGGGAACCAAAAGTCCCGATGGATTTTTTTTTTAAGCCAGCTAAACTGCCTTTCCTTTGCTGAGGCATAGGGCTGGAATCAGGTGAGCCCAGGGACTCCTGTGAGGGTGCTGTTCTCCATTTCCAGAAGTCAGGCAGCAGCAGGAGTCCTGTTAGGCATCTCTGTTAGTCTAAACTGAAACTCTGAGCAGAGGATTCTGTCCAACCTCCGAGTCTTGGCATTTAAGAGGAGTAGCTCACGCCTTCTAAGTCTGTTGGAATATACCACTTAGTTCATCATCTTGTCCATATGGGAAACAGGTCTTGTTTGTCCCCAGGCAACACGGGAATGTGCAGCACGGCCCCTACCACTCAGAATCAGCAAATCCAGGACTTAAATCCATGTTAGGTGGATTGGTGTAGTGAGGATTTTATGAATGTTGAAAATATCAGAAACTATTAAGCCCTTTCAGTAGGGATTGGTTCGGAGCCAGACCTGATGTCCACCAGGAAATGAGGAATGACTGATTCCCAGGGTCAGGGAGTCCACGCCTGCACTCTGTGCAGCCAGCTCTCCGGCACATACCCAATGGGCACACATGAAATAGCACGTTTGTAAGAAGACTCCTGCTTGTGATATTCCTCGTTTGTTCTCACATTGTGCGTCTGAAGTAAAAGAGTCGGCTTTCTCTATATTTGTTACTCAACTTTCTTAAGGTAATTGTGTATTTACAAGGAATTGTAAGAAATGATTCACAGACATCCCACACAAGCCCATTTCTTACAATGTTAAATTCTTAGAATATTGTCCTATAATAACATACCCAGGAAACTGACCCTGAGATGGTCCAGCAGTCTTCTGATTTCACTAGTCCCAGGTGTGTGTGTGTGTGTCTGTGTGTCTGTGTGTCTGTGTGATGCATATACTTGAGTATATTTAGTTTTATCATATGCATTTTTTAGACATTTTACAAATTGATTATTTGGATTGCTTT
>OU015755.1:94883437-94903219 GCA_907169655.1 Acomys percivali | reverse complement strand
ATATATATATATATATATATATATATATATATATATATATATCATGTCTCTTGGGCCAGTTGCATCTCACGCCTACAGCATTCCATGTAGGCATTCCAGAGTTCTGGAATCTTCTTTACCTTCACAGCTTCACTCTCTGGCCTCTCAGCACCTTCTCCAATAGATCCCAACCTTGTTATGTATCGCCTGACCCCAGTGACTCTCTGAAACCATTGTGCTTGGCTCCATGACCCCCTTGTTTGCATATCATTCATGTTGTAAAACCAGTACCATGTGGATGACACTAAAAAGTTCTTCCTGACTCTCCTGGGCCATGGTTATATCAACCTTTATGTGCTAGCCCTAGGGGAAAACATCTCTAGGCTTGGAAGAAGAAAACCCCTTCAGCAGGATCTAACCTTAAGCTCTCCCCCTCAAATTAATTTGCATTTTCCCAAGCTAGATCATCTGATAGGCACTGAGCAGGGGGCCTTCCCCTCCAATACTTTCCTCTCATGCCAGTATGCAATGCCAGGTTCCTCTTTAAAGATGGTAGCCTCTTTAGTAAGCACAGCTGCTTTGGAGGCTTGCCTTATCTTTAAATCCATCAGCTTCTTCCTCCACAAACTGCAGCTTTCCTATCTCCCTGCTCCACTTCTTGCTGACCCACACCGATGAGCTGGATGAGAGCAGGGGGCAAGAAGCATGGCCTGGCCTGATGCTATCCTCCTGTGCTCTCCTCCTGCGAGCAGGCAGGTTAGCCCATCACTCCTGAGTCCCCTCAAGTTCTCAGGACATGGGCAGAATAGAACCAGACTTTCTGTTAAAGAAAAAGGTAAAATAAAGCTAAAGATAGAGCTGGGTGGCAGAAAAAAAATGCTTTCCTCGCATAAAAGAGACCCTGGTTTAGATCTTCCAGAAAAAAAGGAAGAGACAGAGAGATAGAGAAAGAAACATAGAGAGACAGAGACAGAGAGAGAGAGAGAGAGAGAGAGAGAGAGAGAGAGAGAAGAGAGAGGTTAATGAAATTAATTTTAATAAGGTAAAGATTTTGTTTAAACCAACGCAAGCAAAATATTGCCATTTCAACATGTAGTTGTTATATATCCTTGGTTAGCTTTCTGTTACAGTGACAAAATATGTATGATAAAAAGCTAAAAGAGAGAAATGTTCAGGGATGGCAGTATATGTGAATGGTAAAGTGCTTGCCTCGTTTGTGCAAGGCCCTGGGTTCCATCCCCGGCATAGGAACAAAATAAGCTTAAAATCAGGAGATACGTGTTCAGCTCAGAATTTCAGAGGTTTCCACCCACGGTTTCTTGGTCCACGTTGCTTTCACCTTTTCTCCTGCTTTGTTTTTACTTATCGTTAGCATACAGAGTAATCCCTTGCTTCATTATGGAATTTGCACACGACAGAGTCTCAGTCTATAGCCCAAGCTGGTCTTGACCTTACAATCCTTCTGCCTCAGTTTCCTGGTTGCTGGGATTAAAGACATACACACATCTGTTCCCAGCAGCCTCATTGCTCTGGGGCTGTTGTAAAGCAGTGCATCATGGGAGAGAAGAAGACTCGTGGCATCCAAGAAACAGACAGAGAGGACTAGGCCATTAGCCAGGTCCAGGGTCACACCTTAGGGGATCTAGCTTCTTACCACTGGGCCTTACTTCTTAAAGCTTCTGTCCTTTTTCAACAGTTCCATCGGTAACAACCAACCATTTTAGAATATGAGTCTTCAGAAGATATTTAACGCCCAAACCGTAACCATTATTGAGATATTTTGCTTTCAAACCTGGTGAATATTCTACATACTAAATCCCCAACCCCCCAAATATTAATCTTTCTTCCAAAGTGTTTGTATTTAGATTTTTTGTTGTCGTTGAAGCAGTTCACTTATACATCCAAATTGTTTCAAACATCTCTTTATTAGTTTTCTAACCTAAATTCTAGTTTCTGCCCTTAAGTTTTTAAATTGTACAATTAAATACAGTTGAAAGTTCAGGCTCTGAACCAGGCAAGTGGGATTTGACTTATAATCTCAGCCATCTAAACACTGAGGTGGGAAGATGGCTTGGGTTCAGGAAGTCAAGGACAACTGGGATTTGGAGAGAAGTCTCCTGAAAAATACCAGTCTCTCCGTCACACTAACCGCATCTCAAGTTCTCAGCCTCCCCCATGACTAGTGCCTACCTTGTTGGCCTGGGAAATCCTGACTCTGAATCCATGTCTCTATGGAAAGTATGTTCTGGAAGCAGTTCTGAACAAACCCATTGCAGGACAAGAGCAGAAATGAAAAGGGACTAGTTAACACAGGCCCTGGATCAAGACATACCTGGGTTGGGGGCAGGGGTGGTTCTGGTATGTTATCTAACTCTTTGAAGCCTTGCTTCCTTACCCAAAAAATGGCCATCCTAACATCATCCCCAAAGTGACAGTTGAGCAGTCAGACTCACACAGCCTGCTGCACAGGCTGTTGTTGTCAAACACTATACACCGACTTTCCTAAAGTGACAGAAATGTCCAGTTGTAGAGCCTGGAAATCTGAAGTGCTGATCTAAGCAGAACCAGGCTGCCTCCAAATCCTCTGGGCAGGCCTTGTCTCTGCAGCTTCCAGTTTCTGGTAGCCTCTGGCATTCCTCAGGGACCCATAGACTCAGTCCCGGCCTCCAGCTGCACAGTCAGCACAAAGCTGTCTTCCCTCTGTGCATCTCTGTCTTTCTCCTTGCAAAGGCACCCGTCCTGGTGGACTAGGGCCCACACTAGTAAACCCACTTTTAATTGAGTACACCTACAAAGTCCCTGCTAACTTTTTAAGTTTAATTTTATTGAAAAACAAACTATGCCAGAAGATAAGTATATCTTTTGATGGACACAATTCATAATAATCTTAATTATCAGTTTTCCCAATATAGGAAACACGCATGCTGTGGCTATATGAGTGTGCCTCATAGAAACTGTCCATAGGAAGAAAAACTTTCAGCCACTGTGAACTGCCCAACTGGCCAGATCTAGTCAACTTTCTCTGTATTCTTTCTCAGGATGACCTCCATGACAAAAGGGAAGAGTAAGTGCCTCACAGGCTTCCATCTTAACAGCTCAACTCAAGCTAGTATGTAGACTGTCTCCATCCCCCCTCTCAAAGAACAGCCTTTTGCTTGGCTTCACTCTGCTGTTTTGTTTTGTTTTGTTTTGTTTTGTTTTGTGGGCTGAGCTCATCTGGCTGTTTAGAGTCTTTTGCAAATAAGCAAAGCTTTCTCTCTTTTGCACGCTCTCTCTTCTCTCTCTCTCTCTCTCTCTCTCTCTCTCTCTCTCTCTCTCTTTCTCTCTCTCTCTCTTTCTCTCTCTGTTGTGTGGTGCAGCAGATTCAGATTCATCAAACGTGAGCACAGCCTGGGATGTGTGCAGGTGAGGCACAGAGCAATATGTGGTACACATTTCGGAAGCCTTTGATGAATGCTTTTAAAGTGTAGGCTTGGATTTTAGCCTAAAGAAACAAACTGAGTATAATTGAATAGGAGATGATTAAAAAAAAACATTTTAAAGGATTCTATCTAATGAGGAAGGTTGATTGCCTTGCTTCCTTCCCTAGGAGAACTAATAAGTAGGTAATGAATGACATTTCTGTGATAAAATTTTGCTTTTATTGTTCTCCTTTGTAAAGATGTTTTTGTCCCCTCAATTACTGAACTTTCAGGTAGCAGGCATGTTCTTGTCTTCATTAGAAAATCTCATCTGTACTGAATTTCTTTGTTTGCCTTTGAAAAGGCCCCTCACTGCCACTCTGGTTGCCAATTTAGCACTGTTGTGTTTTGCTGCATAGTCCAAAGTAATTAGGTTAATTAGTCATTTCCATTTAGCTTATTAGAAGGCTAGAAATCCCTTTCCCCCATTTGTGAGATTAAATGTTGCAATTGTGTTCACCAAAGAGCTTCAAGGATGTGGTTTCAAACCTAGTCCTGGCACTGGGAGCTCTGGTCATGGTGTAATTTGCTCTGTTTTGTGGAGAAGGGATCAGGGTGATTGGACAGTGAAGGGTTAATGATGCTGCTGGCTGGAAGGGTGGGGCAGCCAGGCAGTAGAGAAGAGTGAGCTCTTCAACTCTGAGAGGAATTATGGCATCCAGGGCCCCAGCCCTGCCCAGCCTTCCTGCCAACCCTGCCTGTGCCTGAGGAAGTTCTTGCCCACGAGGACTCACAATCTTGTGGGCATTAGAGGCAAATAATATAGCAGTCAACATCCAATAGCTATCAAGCCCCACTGGGAGGAACTCTCCACAACTTTGTGTCTGTGCTACAATGTAAGCTATGGCACATGGCCACCTGGCCTCATTTCTTGTATGAACAAACCGAAGCCCAAGTAAACGTCAAAACCAGTGGGCTGTGCGTGGTGTTTCCGGGACTGAACTGTCTCCCTGCACACTGTCCACCTTGCTCATAGCACCCAATACTACTTGTCATGAAAGGAGGTGTTTCTTATACCATGGTAGGATTCATAACCCCCGGAGTCCAGGTGAAAGGATGTGTTTTCATGCGCACAGAGGAGCACAGGCACACCTGGCCTGTATCTGTGGCCTTCTGCTGCCTTCCTTTGTCTCTGTTCCCACCAAGAATTCTCTGCTGCCGCCATGTTTCCCATGGTCCCAGCTCACCCTCAAGGTTTTGGCTCATTTTTATTCTTCCCACAGAATGCTTTCCCATCCCTTCTGCCTTGGGCATACCTAACAGAATCCTACATGCCTTCCAAGACTTCCGTCACCTCCCTTCTCCTTAAAACTGAAAGCTTGCTTGAAGGCACATGTCTAGTTTTATCCACTGTTGTATCCTGATATTCTTGGGATGTAGTAGAAACATAATAAATGTTGAAAGGATATATGAGTGAGTGAATGAATGAATGAATGAATGAATGAATGAATGAATAGGCAGATTGATGGACTCAAATAATAATAATTTTTGGGCTTCGTAACATTCATTGCATTTATATAGGTGCTTTAGACCCTCAGTCTACTGTTGGAGAAACCAAATATAAAGGCAGAGTGGAAGGAAGTCTGCAACTCACTAATATAAATATCATGAGGGAGTTGTGTCAAATCGCCACTGAAGTCGTTTGCTTTTTGTCCCTTCAGTGAAATACGTAGTAGCACAACGTCAGTGGCAATGTTAATTTGGCTGATGATGGTACAGGGCTCAGTCCATCATGGTGGGAAGGTGTGAGGGACACCTCAACTTGCACCCTGATAGACCAGGAAGCAGAGTGAGAGAAATGTGGCCAGGGATAACATGCCCACAAATACTCACTCCCAGCAACCTTCTTCTAGCTAGCCCTTACCTCAAGTTTCCAAAATAATGCCACAAGCTGGGGATTAAGTATTCAAAACAAAAGTTAAATTTAAACCATAACACACACCCAAAATTTTAATATCAAGACTGATACCATAGACATACTAAGACGGTATAATAATGTTTACTACGCTTCGCTCACCCTGAAGTGGAATGTCTGTATCACATCCCTTAGCTCAAGGGTCAGGAATCTTTGCAGAAGAGATGGAAAGACCTTAAAAGCCAGAGGAGATTTAAGGCTGTGGCACTCTGGGAAACAGAGGCAGGTGGATCTCTGTGAGTTCAAGGCCAGCCTGGTATACAAAGCGAGTCCAGTACAGCCAGGGCTATTACACACAGAAACTCTGTCTTAAAAAAAAAAAAAAAAAAAAAAAACAGAAGAAAAAGAAAAGTCTAGAGGAGATGGTGGATAGCTGCAAATAGTGTTTTCTGAACACAGCAGGGCAGTCGTGCGTGTGAACTCACGGTGGCTATAGCAGCATGCACAAGACACATGTCGACTCAAGCAGACAAAACCCCAGCACAGAGAGAAGGAGGCGGGAGTTAGTTGTGTAACAGAGGATTTATTGGCTTTTGATAGCTGCTGGGTGAAGAAGATTAAATTTTCTTCAGGGAGATAACCTCTGGTATGTCAACCACACTCCAGGACAGCCACCATACCCTCAAGTATAGGGGAAATGCAATGTGGTTTCAATTTTGGGGTCAGGGGGAGAAAAAGAGAAAAAGATAAAACAAAGTTGGGTGACAGGAAGTCGGGGGTTGGGGGGAGGGAGGGTGGATCTGGAAGGAGTTGGGAGAATGGGATAAATAAGACCAAAATACTTTATACTCTGAGAATGAGGTTTTCTGGAAAATCAAATGGGAGCTTCCAGGTAGAGCAAAAATGGCTTGAGATCCAGGCATGAAGACTGACTGGGTCAGGGTGATAGGAGCTATGAATGGGCCAGGGTAAGGACTCCTTTCAAGGGCAGAGGTCACATGGTACAGGCTCCCTCCAGCCTCAGGGCAAGAAGTGCCCTGCCTGACTTCCTAGCCCTCCCAACTAGGAGGAGGAAGCAGGGATAAAACACCAGGAATCAAACATCTAGAAATTGGGCTCTTGTTTATGGCGATTTCAGCTCTATGAATAGCTATCAGTGTGCTACAAAAAGATGCATGGACATCATGCTCTAGATTAGAGGATGTGCTGGAGTGCTTGCTGACCTTGAACTGACTTTGCAGAGCCTTAACAAATAATAAGCATGGCCAGCACAAGACAGGGAGGGAGAAGAGAAGAGAACCTTTAACTGAATTAGTAGAGTCAGGTACACACCCATGGCTGAAGCAGGAAAGCTCAAATGGGATGGGATGGAGCCAGACACGTTGGAGAGAGGCATTAAATGGAGACTGGTAGTCCTTGTGCTCTGAAGTTGATCCTTACAGACTAGGCTGTCCATGGAAATGCATTCTAGGGGCATTTGAGAGATACATGGATAGAGTATGGTGGTACTATGAGTGTGAGAATGCAAGGAAGAGCCTCTGACTTAGGTGTTGGTGCTCTGTGGCCAGAAAAAATACAGCACCTACATTGTAATAGTGTGTGCTGCTGGGTGTGACCCAATCACATTTCATTTATAAGGTCTACATGGCCCTGGTGGGAAGTGTGTTAAGAAAGAGCTTGTGTGTATATCCTTAGTCTTTCTTGACTCTCTCTGGAGGAAGAGCCAAGACTCTAGACCAGACTATAAATGAGAGTGGTTTGTGTATAGAATGCCAGCCACTTGCCGTCCAGCCCTCTACCTCTAAGGAAGTCCAAACCACAACTTTCTAGAGAAAGTGCATTTTAGAACAAGATTCTCTGATGTTCCCTAGGCACTTTCATCAATGGAGGAATTCTGCAATCTGGATCGAGACATTGAAGGATCTGCCAAGAGCTGGAAAAAGTTTGTGGAGTCAGAGTGTCCCGAGAAGGAGAAGTTCCCCCAGGAGTGGAAGAACAAGACATCCCTGCAGCGCCTCTGCATGATGAGGGTCATGAGGCCTGACAGGATGACCTACGCCATGCGGTAGGGGACAGGGCACAGGCTCTGGGAAGGCATGGATACAGACCACTCTCAGGATAAGCAGAGTGGCAGAGCTGAGCTTTAAGGCCATGTTCATATAGTAATGGGCACCTTTGTACCAAGACTAAAACCCATGATACCAGTTGCCTTGGGTATGCCATCTGTTGTCTTAAAGTCTTAATAGAGAGTTTGGGAGGAAATACTCATCAATACCAGCACTGAAATTGATGCCAGTCACCTATAATATGAAGAGAGATGGAGGGAATCCAGAAAGCATATGCAAGTTCTATATTTAGCATCGCAGAAACAGAGAAAGTGAGGTGGTTATAATTCTAGGTTGATAAATGAATGGCAGAGAATTGTAAGGATATTTGACTTCTATTTTTGACTTCTAACTTCTCTGAGAAGTAAGATGATTTTTGGTATTTGTGTGTAAGAGGACAGCAAAACTGAATATCTGAAGGGAATGGAGAAGGGGTCACATATCAGATATTCTGCATATCAGATATTTACATCATGATCCACAATGTAGCAAAATTACAGTTATGAAGCAGCAACACAAATAGTTTGTGGTTGAGGGTCACACAACATGAGGAACTGTATTAAAAGGCCGAAGCATTAGGAAGGCTGAGAACCTCTGCCCTAGAGCAAGCCAAAGTCAGCTAGTCAGAATCAGTGCAGTCCGGGTACCACTGAGAGACTCTGTCTCAATATATAAGGTGGAGAGCAATTGAAGATGTTCAGTGTCAACCTTGGCCCTTCACAAGCACATGCACACATATGCTTGTGTACTCATATGTATCTGTGTACCCACCTGTATGTGAACATGCATACATGTACCCATTCCTGACATATGTGAAAGAACAGATCTGTGAAAATGAGAAAGATGGGAGAATAGAGGTGTAGTTCACTTGGTAGAATGCTTTCCTAACATGCATATGCTCCACAGTTAGATGCCCAACACCACAAAAGCTGGGCGTGGTGGCACAGCCTATTATCCCAGCCCTCAGGTGGTAGAGGCAGGAGGATCATAAGAAGTTTAAGGCCATCTACTGCTTCATAGTAATTTTGAGGCCAGCCAGGAATACATGAGACATTATCTCAAAAGAGAGGAAGGATAGGAGAGGTGGTGAGCGGATGACAAAGGGACGGAAGGAATAGAGAAGTCTGTCCAGAGAAACTCAATCCCAATATTACACTTGTAGTAGAGCCAGCATCACCACTGGATATGCCCCAACCCCAGATGTAGAGTCAGAGGCACATGGTTCCAGACTAAAGTTCTAGTGCCTTAAAAACAGCAAAATAAGAATTGGGAAAGGCAGGAAAGGGTCTGATTAGAAGACAAAGGTCATGGAGTCCACAGAGGCAGAGAGCAGCTTAGCAGCGGATTGGGAAAGATCTGAAAAGACTCACTCATGCAGTGAGAATATTCTAATACTGGACTTCAAGATTACACAACTTGGTAAATTTGTTTTTTAAAAAATCAGTTGGTAATACACTTACTTGAGTGAGTCATATGCTATTTATTATACCTCAAAACATTATTTTTTTACATAAAGGAGTGATAAGACATAGAATTTACACTTGATAGGGAAGAAGTGAGGAGCTGATGGGAAAGCACCATGGGGCCCCAAAACTGGAATTCCTCCATTTGCCCCGACACTCATTCCGGCAAAGGCTTGTTGAGATAAAGATATGGTACCAATAACTGCAGGGATTTTAAGATTTTGGTCTGAAAATGAGATGTTCAGACATATAAAAAATTCCCAAGCAATGGCATGGATGGAAGGATGTCAATGAATTGGGTAGAGAAAGGGATAATGAATGAAAATCAATTGGCCTAAGGTCTGTCCACATGGCTGTTTGTCACCCAGGCTGAGGGGAAAGTTCATGGGCCAAGAGCCTAAGTGTTGAGCTAATGGGAAAGCTGACCATGTGGGATGATAGCTAGTGTTACTGTGCACTGCAAGTGGTGATGAAGCCAGGGGAAATGAGTCTCAGTAAAGCCACACAAGTGGAAGGGTGGTAACTTGAAGGCAACCATTAGACAGCGAGTATGATGTGGCCACTACACTGAGGTTCATCTGGTGCAGGAGAACAAGGCAAGCTGAGAGGGATGTAGCCAGGAAGCATGGACAGCTCCCATGGAGGAGAAGCTATGTCTTGGCGAACAGTGGAAGGGCCAATGAAAGTCAGGAGTTTGTCCAGACATCTACTAGCTGGAAGGATTTGTTTAACACAAAAATGGGACATGTTGGAAAAGGCCACTGGAGGTAGGGGTGGAAGAAAACCCAGGGAAGAATAGAATATGAAAGAATAGAGTCCTGTGGTCTTGGTGGCATATCACAAGGCTATGGAGTAGGACAGTTCGGTTGCCCATAACTATTCAAGGAAGTTGGTCCTTATTCTCCTGAAGGATAAGGTAGTGAGAAAGGACCCTAGGTCTACAGAGGGAGGTAGCAATGGTGTGGGTAGAGAGCAGTCAAGATCCCGGATCTAAGATGCGTGGCTTGGAAGTGGCAGCACAGACAGTAAATGTTGGCAAGTTATGAGCTTGGAGCCAGTCCTAACTCTATCAGCGCCATGAGCTTAAATGTGCCTTTTCATTCCTAGAAGCCTCCGTTTCTCAAATGTTATGGTTTTTGGACTGATACACATGCTTGTCTTCTCCTACAGAGATTTTGTTGAGGAGAAGTTAGGAAGCAAATATGTAATGGGACGAGCACTCGATTTTGTAGCCTCATTTGAAGAGTCAGGACCAGCCACTCCCATGTTTTTCATCCTATCTCCAGGGGTGGACCCACTGAAGGACGTGGAAAATCAAGGTGAGGAAAGCTTGGTTTGAAGCCAAGGTCACACTAGTCCTGTGTTCTTTCATCCTTTGGATCTATTGCTTTCTCTTTTCTACATTCAAGGTTCACCGTGTAAAACTCTACCTTTGCAGGTAAGACAGAAGCCAGGGTTATTGATAAAGCAAAGCCAGAGCATCGTGTAAAAGAGAAAAGATTGGATTTCTTTTTAGCCATTCTGTTTAGACCAGTGATTCAAGTTAAATTGATGCTTTTATATAGTATGAATAAGGCAGTCAATCATGTCCTTTGGTGTATAGCTACATTGTCTAAGGACCAGCTATTGAAAAGATTGAGTTGTCTTGGAACCCTTGTCAAAGTTAAGTTCATCCAGGGCAGGAAAGATGGGTCAGTGTTAACAGTGCTTGCTGCTTATGCAGAGGACCTGAGTGCAGATTCCAGCACCCATGTCAGGAGGCTCACAGACTGCTGGAATTAGAGCTTTAGGAGATATGATGACTTATTCTGGCTTCTACAAGCACCACACTCAGCATACATCCTCCCAGATACAGACCCATAAATAAAAACAATGAATATTTACATTTTTAATTAAATTGATCATAAATATAAGAGCTTGTTTGGGGACTATTAATTCTGTTTTGTTTGACTATGTATTTATGTATGCCATCAGCAGTACCAACACTGGAGCTTTATGATAAAATTTTAAGTTAAAATGAGTCCTCCAACATTTTATTTTAAGATTATTTCAGCTGCTTGGAGTCTTCTATATTTCCATACAATTTTTAAAATTAGGTTGTTAAGTTCTGCAAAAAGGAAAAAAAGAAAGTGTGTTCAGCTTTCAATAGAAATTTCTGTGATTACCGTGTAGGTAAACTGACATGCAGGTCGCATATCCACCCTGACAATATGAAGTGCGTTAATACATGAACATGGGTTATCTGTCTCTGTAGTTTTTAAATTTAGTTGCTTTTGACAGTGTTGAATAGTTTGCACTTATGTTCATCCTATTGTATGTAAAATTATTTTCTTAATTTTAGTTTCATTGCTAGTAAAATTTTCTATATGAACGTCTATTAGAAAAGTTTCTAAACTTGCCTTTTGGTTCTAGGGTTCTTATGACTGAGATACTTAAGATTTTCTAGATACTGGATTCCATACACATGCACACATACAACACATACACACATACATACACACACATACAAATATACACATATACATATACACATATACACATGCACACACACAACACACACATACATAGCTATACACATATACACATGCACAAATATACATACACACACATACACACACACCTACATGCATACATACATAAATATGTATGGTGCTCTAGTGGCTAGGATTCAGTGCTTTCACCCTGGCAGCCCAGGTTCAATTCCTGGTCAGGGAACGAACGTAGAAATGTCTTATAGGGATAATGCAAAAGATAAATTATTGAATCTACTCCTCAACTTAATGCTTTAGTTGTTAATCACAAATAAGGTTATGTTGTTACACTGTTATAGAATTCAAATTTAAGGTTATCTTTGATATACGCACAAACATATATGTGTCAGATATTAGTCCGTTTTTAATCACAGAAATTTACATTGTAAGTTTGACAGATATGATTCTATAGGTTATATAAATATGAGTAAATAGGTGGCCTTCAAAAACCTCAGAGACCTAAAGAAAATTATATTGAAAGATATTTTTATTACTTTAAAGATTCCTTGACAATAAGACATGTTAACTCCTGGCAACACCCAGCCTATCTCGAAGAAGATGATGAGCATCAAAGAACCTCCTGTTGGAGAAACTGAACTTGGGTCCTCCAGCTTGCGTGACAAGCATTTAATTAACTAAGCCATCTCCCCAGTCCTGAAGCAATACTTTACAAATTTTAGATACTTCTTCTTGACTTTCCTCTATATAAGCTCAGGGTTCCATTTTTCAACATAATCAAGGCCAAGTGTTATGGTCATTTTCCTCTGCTATTATCATGAATTCTATATTTCCCCAGCCTACTACATTCACATTCAGACTTGAAAATAATAAGTAGCTCTATCCCAGTTAGTAGAAAAGGCCCTCTCCAAGACTAACAAGTGCATGCACGTGGTGTTGGGGAGTGGGCATATGGGCCACTGGAGTGTGTGGAGGCTTCGCCCCCTAAGCCAGCTCACTGACCCACTTAGTTAGGGTCTTTATTCCTATCTTGGAATACCATGGCCAAAAGCAACTTTGTGGGGAACAGGTCTTTTTGGCTTACTCTTCCATATCAGTTAATCATCGAAGGCAGCCAGGACAGGAACCTGAAGGCAGGAACTGAAGCAGAGCCTATGGGAGAGTGCTGCTTAGGTGACACGACGCCCTGTGTGATGGGCTTGCCCAAACCCATCATCAATCAAGAAAATGCACCACAGGCTTCTCCATGGGCCAATCTGATGGTGGCATTTTCTCAATTGGGGGCCTGTCTTTCAAAATAACTCTAGCCCATGTCGAGTTAACATCAAAAAAACTAGCCAGCACACCCACATTCTCTACCTTGTGGTTCAATGTCGTGATCTCTAGCTATCCTCAGAAGAATTTTCTTACACAGAGATCAAACTCATGTGAAATTCCACTTTGTTTCATATATAAATGAAGATTTTCTTTGAAAGCTTCCAGTTTTTCCTGGAGTTACAAATTCCCTTCAAAAAAATGTCATTTATAATTATCACTAACTTTTTACCCATTCTATGTCCTGAAAGACATTCTTTTTTATTCTAGAAGGTGTGCTTACTAGAGTTATTAACATCCTACTACAAAACGAATGAATTCCCTTTTACGAAGCTGATATCCCTGGTTTTATGTTCTTGACATTCTACCTTAATATTACATATTATGTATTTAATCCAGCTTATTATCTATCTATTATCATTTTGCTGGGACACATCATCAGAAAGGAAGCCTAAGATGTAACATATCTGCACCCTTGTTTGATCTCAGATTTGTTGGATAGTTTTTCTGGGCACAAAATGATTTCTATTTAGACCTTTGGTTGTAGAAGCCAGTTTTATTTGGGAGTGAGCGTGTGTCATTTCCTTTGTAGCTGACCCATCTTTATCCCCTAGGAACTCTGAGATCACCTGCTCTGTGCTCTATTGTGAGTTTTGTTTACCTGTGGGTCCTTTACACCCATCTGTTCAGCTCCCAGCATGTCTGTTCAAGGAAGGGTCACACATTACATCAGCTTCTATTACTTTCAGTAAATGCTGCCTTTAGACAGGGTCATCCTAAGCAGCCTTTCCCCTGCCCCATCAAACTGTTTCCATTTGGATTCTGCTGAACAGCCATAGTCTCTCACTAGACTACCATGATTACCTCCCAGCCCCTCTCTTCCCACCTCCCCTAAAATCCTTTGCCACTATGTGACCAGAGTTCCCTTGCTAAATCTCAAATCCTGAAATATCATTCTGCTCCTTAAAACTTTCTCATGGAGGCCAGTGGTGGTAGCACACACCTTTAATCTCAGCACTCAGGAGGCAGAGGCAGGTGAGTTCGAGGCCAGCCTGGTCTACAAAGTGAGTTCTAGGACAGCCAAGGCTACACAGAGAAACCCTGTCTTGAAAAACAAAAGCAACAACAAAAAGCTTTCTCATGGACTCCCACCAGCATAAAGTTAAGTCAAGCATCCTTCACGTAGTCTATATAACCTGGAGGGCCTGGCCTTTCTGTCCTACCTAGGATCTTACCTGTCTCCAGACTCTCTCTCTTTTAGATCCTTAGCCATTTTGGCAGGGGGCATTCCAGAAAACAACTCCTTGCATCTGAAATATTCTCAACAGCGCAGTACTTACTCATCCTGCAAAGATCAGCCTATCCTGACCTCATCGCCGCATGACCATTTGTTTCCACATTATGTATTCTCTCGGTGCTCTATATATTTGTGTCACAGCACTTAATACAATTCTAATTTAATCATTCTCTCAGTGCTGGGGTTTATGTTGGCCTGCCTGTTTGTCACTAAGGTCCTTGGGGGGGTCAGAAACCATGTCATCTTGGTCCTTATCTTACAGTGTGACTACCACAGAAAATGTACTCAGTAATATTTGTTAAATAAATTAATGAGTGGATAGCCTAAGACCCTCATCGTGACTACAGTATCCCTGCCTTCCACATGTTTACGGAGCTCTGCACTCCTTTTATCCACCGGGGCTTTGTTGGTTTCGCATGAATAACTTTAGCTTCCTCATTTTCATTCACCATTCTCCCTTTGAAAGGTTTCATATACTCTATTTATGAGCAATTTTGTTCTTAGCCAATTGACCTCCAACCATCCCAGCATGTTATTTGAAGCTTCTCATCATCTCAGGCAGCCAGGGCCCCTCCTTGATCTACACTGTTTATCTGTCTTCGCATTGCTTTGGCCCTGCCCTTGCTTTCATCTTAATGCATACTTCTAGAAGCATATTGCTGTTCATAAACAGGAGATCACTTAGGCACCTGGACCCCTCTCTCTGACTTCTTGATGGTTTGATTTATATCCTAATTTTCACGTTTAGACATAGAATCTGGGAGAATACATATTTCCCATTTCTTGGATCTAACTACTTTGTCTGATGAGCCCCAGTTCTCATTTGGAATCCACAGAGATGGCCCAAGCAGTTTCCCCAATCACCCTTAGTCCCGGCATATTAAGCACTGTCTCCTTGCTTCCTTGTGTATCAGACAGTTCATCTTATCTTTCAGCTTGGACTCTTAAAATGTCAGTAACCCCTCACATCCTTAGGCAGCTGGTTTATACTCTTAACTCATTCACTGGTTTCCTCCTTTGCTTTACTGTGACAGTTATTATCTGGGTAGGTTTTTTAAGGCCCTGAAAGTCAACTTAAAGATTTGTTTTCTTGTCTCTGTCCACTCCTCTGCCAACATGCATATGCCCTCGCACTAACAGAGCTATGAGTCTGCTCAGCAGCCAGAGCTTCCCTCCGATCCTCAGGGAAGAGTCTGTGCTGTGCTCCACTCAGACTCCTCCAGGATGTTCCCATCCTGAATGCTGTGGAGGAGGAAGGGGAGGAAAGAGGAAAGAGTAGGAAGAGAGGGGGGGGGGAAGGGGGGACAGGAGAAGGATGAAGGACTAAGAGGACAGAAAGCAGGATGGGGACAAGGACCAGGAGGAGGAGAGCATTGTATCCACACTTCTTGGCCTCTGTTTGAACATGAACTCTCTCATCCTCTCCGCACCTCCACTTGTGTGCTCTCACACTCTGACTAGTCTGTCAACGGCCCTTTAATTTTACCTGTCCTCTCTCTCTTCTCGCCACTTTCTTTGCACATTTATTTTTCCCCTCCTTCCCTTGTTTTCTATCACCCAACATGCCTTTCTAGCCCCTCAGGTAACTGTGGGGATGAAATGAAATCTCTGATGTGAAAAGACTTTGAAAAGTTAAAAGCAAAGCAGTAGGTTCTGTACGATAATGACGGCGACACAGCTTCTGTTCTCCGATGCCGCACAGTGTGCACCTTCCTTAGCATCCTGTCGCATCCTTCAAAGCCGGCTTCATCTTCTTCCTCACACAGGCCTCTCCTCTCGTCTTTCGCACATCTGTAGCATGATCTTGCTCGGTTCCTTATCTCCTTTGTCCAACTACTTGGCTTTGAGAAAAATGAGTTTGGCTGCTTCTATTTTGTGATCAGAAAGCAGCTGTCTGTCTCACCTTTGGCTTCTTCTGCCATAAGGTAAGTTCAAAGAGGAGGTTTCTATCCAGTGTCTTTGTAGCCACATTATCAATATGTTGCTTAGGTCTCTCTTCTGTGCTCCTAGCCCCCATTCTTTTTCCTTTGAGAGGCGGTGAAATGTGGATTAGACTGGTGAAGACTGGTCTCCAGAGGGCAGTGTGAGAACTGATGGGTTTTTTGATGGCAAAAGAATCATGTGTTTATGTGCCAGGGAGGAAGGTGAAGAGGAAAAAAAGTTGAAGCTACAGTAAGACAGAATCTAGAGAACAGACTGATGGGCAAAAGGAGGGCACCCTTTCTGTTAAAGGGGGAAATGCACAGAGGAAGATAGCGTGGCAACCAGTTGAAGGAGTTCTTGCCAGAGAGGGCATAGGAGATAGGAGGGAGTGAAGCAATTTGCTGACAACAGAAAGGAGGCCTGAAAACAAAGGAGTGGTGACATGGCCAATCCGTGAATACACGAGAAGCTTCCTCAGTGGCATTGAGGCTAAGAGCTCCAATTCACCACAGTGGCATTGTTTAATTTTCTCTTTTATGTTTGAGTTCTCATAGAGCTAAGGTGTCTAAACGTTCCATAATGAACATATAGAAGGAAGCGGTGGAGTTGAAATTTTTATGAGATCGATCCATATTAAACGAAATCAAAACGGTAAAGGTAAAGATTAGAAACCCAGATGGAGGGCCCAGTAGCCTGGGCCTTTGATTGGAGTAGGGTGGAGAGGGGATCAGAGCAAGCCTGGGAGTCAGCTGCGATAGTTGTGAACAGTGGCGCATGCCTTTGATCCCAGCAGAGGCAGAGGCAGCTGTATTTCCGTGAATTCAAGGTCAACCTGGTCTACAGAGTAAGTTCCGGGACATCCAAGGCTACACAGAGAAAGTCTTGTGGAGGGGGGGGAGGAATAATAGCTCAGCCATGCAACAGTTCTCCTGGTGCAGCCCTTGGGAGGGGTAGCAGCAATGGTGCCAAGGAAAAGCTCTCTTAGGTTGCAGAAGCAAACATGAAGGCAGATGAGTTAGCCAACTCATCCATAATGACATTAACAACAGTGCTGAAACAGACAAAGTCAAGATGCTCCTAAAAGTTAGTCTCACCAGGAAGCTAGTAGGAAGTACAGAACATAAAAGTTATCGGCCAAAAGGCAGATGTAGAAAGTAGCAGGAGAATTCTAGAAAAACCTTCCCCTTTCTCAGAGCATCATTGGTACATGGCACTTAAGAGTGGGCTGCTGGAGCTGTGAGATCCTCACAGAGACTGGGGGTGGAGGGTGGGGGTGGGGTGTCCGTGCCCTTCCTGTCCAGCAGGAATAAGACGCAAGACAACCAGGTTCCTTCTCAAGACAGTTTACTCAGGAATGCAGCTACAGCTAAGCAAGGAGTGGCCCTGTCCCCAACCGGGCTGTAGCTAGGCAGGAACCAATCAGGGGGAGCCGCGTGTAGCCTCTCCATAGGTCCAGTATAGGTCACGGGGACCAATGCGGGGTTTCCACATAAAATATTGTACAAAGGTTGCAAAGAATAATTAGGAATTTTCAAGTAGGGTCTCACCCAGTTAATGTCTCCTAACAATTGTTGAAAATCATTTAAAGTTTGTAAACCGTCTTTTCTAATTTCTATTTTTTGTGGGGTTACCGCTGTTAAGTTAACCTTGGCACCCAGATAAGAGACTACCTGATCTTGTTGAACCTTTTCAGGTGCTATATATAATCCTCGAGCTCGTAAGCATTCAATCAAAAGGGAATATGCTTTTTGTAGGACTTCTTCACTTTTATGGGACAACAAGATATCATCCATATAATGTAGGCATTTTAAAGCTGGAAATTTATCTCTAATTGGTTTAATGGCTGCCCCTACATATAATTGGCACATGGTGGGGCTATTGGCCATACCCTGAGGAAGCACAACCCATTCATACCTTTTATCAGGATCCTCCTGATTAATTGAGGGCAATGTGAAAGCAAAGCGCTCCGCATCCTTCTTACATAGTGGAATAGAGAAAAAACAATCTCTAATATCAATCACAATAATAGGCCACTCTTTAGGTAAGGTTGTTAATAATGGGAGGCCACGTTGCACAGGTCCCATGATTTGCATTTGATTGTTAATAGCTCGCAAATCATGTAATAATCTCCATTTTCCAGATTTTTTCTTAATGACAAATATGGGAGTATTCCAAGGTGAGACAGAAGGTTTAATATGTCCCAAAAGTAGCTGTTCAGCAGCCAACTCTTGTGCAGCCCGAAGCTTTTCTGAGGATAGAGGCCACTGAGGAACCCATACTGGGTCCTCAGTTTTCCAAGTAATGGGAATACCATCCTCAGCGGCCCCTAGGAAAAACCCAACCCTTGTTTAGAGGGTCAGGATTGAGGTTGTATAGGATCCCCTCTTCCCTGCAAGTATTTTCCAAGACCATGAGATGGATGCCATCCCATATCTCTCATAAGTTTTCTAGATGTAGCGGAATAATTTTCCTCATTGGTTAGTTTGAATTTCATGTCCTTTAATAAATCTCTTCCCCACAGACTAACAGGCAGTTCTAGGACATAAGGCTGGATGAAGCCTTTATGGCCTTCATTATCTTTCCAAGGGAGCTCTCTGGCACTCATATCGGGTGACTTCGCATAACCAAGGCCTTGCAATGTTTGGGATGATGTTTGAATGGGCCAATTGGAGGGCCAATCTTTAAGGGCTACTATACTGTGATCAGCTCTTGTGTCTAGAAGGCCCAAGATAGTCTTGCCATTTAGTATCAATTCTATTAGAGGCCGTTGGTCTAGGTCTAAAGAGAGAAAGACTGCCTGTCCCTCAGAGGAGCCAAACCCTTGGCTTCCTCTTTTCTTCTGGTGTGCAGCAAACATTCTATGCAAACTAGGAAGCAGGACTAGCTGTGCAATTCTGTCTCCTGGGGAGATGGCCACTATGTTCCTAGGGGCAGAAGCAAGGATTTTAACCTTTCCTTCATAGTCACTATCTATTATTCCTGGGTGGATAACCAGGCCCTTAAGGGCTGATGACGATCTGCCAATTAACGGCCCTACTGTATCTTTAGGTAAAGGACCTTGAAAGTCCATGTCTATTGTTTGCACTCCCATTTGTGGTGTTAATACGAGGTGGGTGGTGCAACAGAGGTCCAACCTTGCGGAACCTGGTGTTGCTCTTCGTGGCTGTTCGGAGGGCGAAGATTGGGCAACTGCGCCTGAGTCTGGTTCTCTACTGCCCCATATATTTGAGGGCCCTGAGGGCGGGGGCCCCTCTGTCTGTTTTTTGGACGCGCACCTCCATATCCAGCTGACAATGGTTGGCCATTAATATCCTTCACTGATCTACATTCGTTAGCCCAATGATTTCCCTTTTTATATCTCGGCCATAGCCCAGGTCCAGAGCGTTGGCCTTCTTGCTTTATCTTGTTTGGGCACTGCCTTTTAAGGTGTCCCATTTTTCCACAACGGAAACATGCCCCAGGAGTATTTCCTTTCCCTTTGGATAGCTGCACCACAGCTGCGGCAAGACCAGAATTTGACAGCGGTCCACCAATCTCTCTACAGGCTTTAAGCCATGCATGGAGACCCTTGTGTTTCCATGGCATGATGGCTGCACGACAGTCTTTAGTACATTGTTCATACACCAGTTGTTCCACTAGGGGCATTGCGGTGTCTGGGTCCCCAAAAATCCTGCCTGCTGCTTCCACCATCCTGGCTACAAAATCGGAAAATGGTTCATTGGCCCCTTGGACAATCTTAGGAAGGTTACCTCTAATCTCCCCTCTGTTAGGGAGTGCTTTCCAAGCCTTAATTGCCATTTCATTAATTTGTCCATAGACCTGCAAAGGATATCCTGTCTGGTTACCAGCAAATCTCCCTTGTCCCATAAGCATCTCAAAGTCCCAGGCTGGATTCC
>OU015755.1:94871608-94883427 GCA_907169655.1 Acomys percivali | reverse complement strand
TAGCTGAGTGTGGAGGAAACAGAGTCCCATCAGCTGTCCCCATTCCTATCACTTATAAGATCCATCTCTTTCTTGTCAGCCTGGATTAATGCAGATTGATCCCAGCTGGCTCTGCATTGCCAGGATTTGCCTCACCACGACCCCTACCTGTCTGTAATTTTCCAACTAATCTTTATTAAACACCTCTTTCCCCATATCCTTCTCCAGCGAACAAAGGAAACAAATAGGTTCCTTTGTGAACAAAAAACATCACCAAAGCCATCTAGTAATCCCCACACCTTTTATCCTGCTGTTTGCTCTAGAGTTAGTTGCTTATCTCCCCAGTTCTGAAGCTGACATCAAATGCTTGCCAGCTAGGATTTATCGAGTTTAATAAAGGTATTTCTTGGGTTCATCTCAGTCGAATCCATAATAACTATTTCTCAATATAAAAAGTCATCATCCTACGTGCACACGGTTGAAGAAGAGTACACACACATTTTAGTGTTTAAAAGGAATATCCAATATTAGCTGCTTGCTTTTCAAAGCTTTCTTGCATGAGTATCAAATTATATCTGTAATTTTAATTCTTCTGAAAGTAATTTTTGTACAGCTTAAGTATTCTTTTTCTCTTTTCTAACTTAGCTTCTTTCTCATATTTTACCTTCCCAGAAAAAAAAAATTCAATGTTTCCTTCATGGTATTGCACGGTTTTATGATCCTTTTGTGTAAAGAATGGCATACGCCTTTTTTAAACTTTATTGGATTGTGCTAATAGCTAATGTGTAGATAGAATTGGTCCTCTATATTAAGGTCATTTTTTAGGTTAAGTTTGTTTTTGGGAGGAGGGGGTCTTGAAGAGCAACACTATGGCATTGGCCTTGCTTCTGTGGTATGGCTAATGATATTTCATTACTGTCATTATTGAATCTTGTTTCTTCCACTCGCAGCACAATATAATATTCACACCAAACCCCATTCCTGTTTTATTCTTTCTTCTCCCCTCGGTCTGATATACAAGAATGACACAAAGCTTCCCATGTACTGAGAATAGTAAGGGAGGAGGCTGAGAGGGGAGAAGCCAGGACAGACTGAACACTGCTCACACCTCCCAGGAAAAGTCCCAAGGAAGACTGGATACATTCAGAAGACAAAGAAAAGCAGAAGAGATCACACTCACACAACTGCCCTTTAACTTTCTTATGTCAGCATTTTGTAGGTAGTGGACCACTGCCCAGTCTTCCAGTAGGGGCTGTGTAAGGGAACACAAATAATCCCAAACCGATCTTGAGGATAGCTGAGGAAGCAGGGGTGGGGAGGTCCAGGATGTGGACAAATGTTTCCTTTTATCTGGGATTGCATATCTGAAAGATTTAGCCTCATGGGAAGGGGGGAATATAAGTCTTGGGTGTGGGTCCAGGCATGCCTAGGTCTGAGGGATGGCAAACAGGCAACCGTGAGCAACAGAAGCACAAGATGGATAGACACAAGAAATGATCCTAACAATTCCATGCTTGCTTTAGGAAAGAAACTCGGATATACGTTCAACAATAGAAACTTCCACAACGTGTCTCTGGGGCAAGGACAAGAGGTAGTTGCTGAAGCTGCACTAGACCTGGCTGCCCGGAAAGGTCACTGGGTGATTCTGCAGGTAAGGTCCCTCTGTGCAGATGTAGGGCAGCCTTGCCTTCACGCCTGTTTGGGCTGCATCCCAGACTCTGGGCTTCCTGAGCCTCTGACCCTCCTGCACCTGTTCCTCTGCTCTAACCCTCCTCAGTCTCATGGCCTCTCCTCAAGGCCCCCACTAATCACTCTCCTGCTACCATATCCCCTCTAGCATGGTCTCCAAACAGTTTTGAGTTCCACTCAAAAGAGGAAACAGATCCCACTCTGGTGCAGGCTCAAGAAATTGGCATTTGATTAAAGGCATTAGCAGCTGGACTCCCAGCTGCTGATCTCGTCCATGGATGCTACGCGCTTTCCTCTCTGGTGCTCTTCTTTTGTGTCATATGTTCTGAGTTACCTCCCTGCAAGACGAGCCCTTAGCTGCTACATTGGGAGTTTCATTGGGAGCGCAAGCTGGTATCTGGAAACACAGAGCCCTGCAACCGTCCACTCTATGGAACAAGGAGGAGGCGGGAAGCTACCATTCTTTTTTCTACCAAAGCCTGTCTCCCCGTGCAGCTCACTTAGAAACTGTGATGGAGGCAAATGTGGTAGCACACACTTTTAATCTTAGCACTCAGAAGGAAGAGGCAGGCAGATCGCTGTGAGTTCGAGGCCAACCTGGTCTACAGAGAGAGAACCAGGACAGCCATGGCTATAGAGAGAAACCCTGTATCAAAGAAAGAAAGAAAGAAAGAAAGAAAGAAAGAAAGAAAGAAAGAAAGAAAGAAAGAAAGAAAGAAAGAAACTATGATGGAGTCTGAACAGTGCACGCATTATTCTTTTGTCTTAAAGCACTCTGCAGTCAGTCCTATCAAGGCATCCCTTTCATGTTGGCTGTTTTCTTAGGACTTGTCCTTTGCTAAACTTCGTTAGAGAAACTGACAATTCTTATTGAATTTCACCATCAAGATCACTGCCTTAAACTGCTCAATGAAAACCCGGGGTGGGCGTGGGGCGGTGGAGAGATGATTAAGTGGTTTAAAGTGCTTGCTGCTCATCCAGGAGGCCTGAGTTCCACTCCTAGCACCTAAGTCAAGGGGCCCACAGCCACCTCTTCTGGATTCTACAGGTGCCTGTGTAATGGGAATGGTACATATGATTAAAGCATATCACGTGCATTTTTAAAAAGCCTGTTGGGTGACAGAATTAATGAGGAAACTAAAGGAAGAATAGTGGCAAAAGCCATCCATCCATCCATCCTGGCTTCATTACCAAGAGCTTCATCAATCCCCTGATTACTCCCCCACATCTCACTGCAGACTCCTTAATTATCCTTTTATTTAAGGGGAGCCAGGCAGCTAAAAGATCCGCCATTCTCTGGAACTCCTTTTTCTGGGAGCAGTAGGAATCCCAGGAGAAATGGTGACAACAGCTGGAGTCCCTGCTTCTTCCATGTGCTGGGAGATACAATTCCTGCCCCCCGCAACTCCTACCCCCACCACAAGGATCCAAGGATCCAGACCTGGTGGTCAGAAACACCATGTTCCTGAAACAAATGGCTCTGCCTCCAACCAGGGTCCTCAGAGTAGGAGCTGACTTTCCTTCCTCAGCAACCACTGGCTACCCAGTAACCCCACAAATCTCATGTTGATGCGGTCTCTGGGCTCAGAACTCCCTCTTTAATCCATGGCAAGTGAGCATCTCCAAGGGAACCTGCCTCTCTGGATAAGACCTAGCTATCTGCAGTCTCTCCTTCTCCTCTGAGCAAACCATTGGGAGTGTTGACTACACATATGTCTAAACTGTAGCGTGTGGTGGGGGTGGAAGAAAACGATGCCTCAAAACGTTTATCTGCCTGGGCCTCCTGGATAGTCTGGTCTTAATGCTTACCCTGGTGTCGCCCAGCATGGTTGCACTTGCATGCAACCCAACAGTCAGAAGGGGGATGTTCGGGGATTCTCAGTTTGAGGCTAACCTGGGCTACCTATCTGGTTCCAGGCCAGCATGGGCTTTGTAATAAGAACCTGTGTCAACACTCCACCCCCAAAAAAGTTTCTGGAAAAGGAAAACCAAAACCAAAACCAAAAACCAATGAAGTTGTTCCTCTTTCAAAACTTGTAAATGGAATAATAGTAATCCTTTCAAGAAGAGCTGGGCATCAATAGTCCAGTGCTTCTGAGAACTTGTGACACTGCATTCTTGTTCCTGTCACTGTTCCTCCACTGGATCTAACAACTGTTACCTGCCGTGTCACAAAAGGTCCCAACCAAAGAACAGCCAGAAGAGCTGGTATCCTTGGCCTGTCAATCAGGCTAAAGCTCAGGACGCCCTAATCTCCCTGGCTATAAAAATTGTGTGTTGTTTTCCCAGTTCTGGAAGTCCTATGGCTCCTCAAGTGGCCCCCAGAGTTCCTTCCACAGGAAACAGGTCTCCTGCTACAGCCAGCCCAGGTCTGTGAGGACTTGGAGTCTGAAGCACCTACAGAGTCACTTACTGCTGGCTTGCTGGTATTACCTCTGGCTCTCCAGAAAGCCCACTCAACTTGGCTTTAATCATGTGGTTCCAAATGAACTCCTTAACAAAACTTCATTTCACTGCCAGCTACTAACCCTCACGTTGCAGTTCCTTGTATAAAGAGCCCTTTCAAATTCCTTGCCTATGGGTCTTCGCAGCACCTCTGCAGTGTGGCGAGCATGACTGTTACTTCACTTTCTATAGGAGAGAGAACAGCACAGGCCAGATTACTGCAGTCCTTGTACTGTATATTTAAGTGATCTGTGTATTTAAGGCTCCGCAAGCCTATCTGATCAAATATTGATTGAGGAGCCTTAATCTGTTCATCATAATGAAATATAGTTCAATGAAGCCAAGGAACCTACTTAGTAAAGGGGAAGGTGCCTTCTCCAAATGAGTGAGGAAAACTAAGTACTGATCTTGATTTTTAAAAAAATGGGTTTCATGGTCTCTGCTGAGAAGTCAGGTGTAGCATCAAACCACTACTCTAGCCAATAGACAGGACATTCTCCACAGTTATGTGGAGAGTAGAAACTAACTCTGGCATGAACTCTGGTGCCCCATATTTGATGACGTCCCCTTCGTGGGGAGCCTTGGTGGCATTCAAAGAATGAATGGGCAGGCTACCAAGATGAGACTTGTTAGCCTGTGACCATAAAGCGGGGAAGGAGATTCCCCCTTGGTCATGGACCTAGGGGAGGGGATTAGGGTGGGGGTGGAAGGGAGGGAGGAATGGGTGGATACAAGTGATGGGATGACAATTGAGTTATAATCTGAGTAAATTAATTTAAAAAATGGAAATCAGATTCGGGAACAAAAGACAGGCTCAAAGGCTAGACTGTGATGAGAGTAGGGACCTTCGTGGGTCATTGACAGCAGTGTCCCCCTGTGTCTGAGGTGGATGTTTTTAGTGGCAGTTAGAAGAATGCTTTGGTGAGGTTGGAGCTTGGTTGGGAGAGTTTGAATGAGGGAGTCCCTTTCAAACTTGAACACTCATACACCGTATAGAGAATCCCGCTAAAATGTGCTGAGTCTGTACCTCTTAGCAGGGATCTGAAATTCTGTTTCTGCCCAGCCCCCAGGTATGGCAGCCATAGCCACCCCTTCTGATTCTCAGGAGTTCAAATAATCTGGGCACCAGGCAATGGAGAATTGCACTTTAGACTCTAAGTACAGACTTAGACTTACCATCTGGGAGCTCATCTGGGAGCTTGTTGGAAATACAAATAGCCAGGCTCTACTCTAGCTATTGAATCAGAAGCTGAGGGGGAGGGGGGCCAGGGGGAGGCGGGGATGGAGGGGGTCCCAAAACCTGTGCTTTAAGCCATCCTCCAGGGGATGTACATGCCGCCAAGCCTGAGAGCACAATGCTGGAAGGTCTATGATTATCAAAGGACGGGGTTGAATTGCATGACACTGGGAGATCACCACTACTGGGCATCTCCAACTCTTCCTGTGTTGTGATTTTTAGATATTTCTCCTACCAAAGGCTATGAGTTACATGGCCGTCTAGGTGTACATATTCCTCCGAGTACTTTAACATGTATGTTCTAGGTCTAGGACACAGCTAATTAGAAAAGTACTTGCCTGGCCTGAGTGGGACCTTCGTTTAATCCCTAGCCCCATGAAAATCAATGACTGTACACTCAAAGGTGGTGGGTATCACATTATGTCTATTTTATTGCTAAATCTAAGCAGTGACAACCACAATAGTCATGTCAAGACCCCTAGACAAGAAAACTGTAGGTCACTAACCACTGCTGAGACAGAGAAATAGACTTCTCCAGGACAAGCCTACACTACCAAGTGGTCAGCCTTGAAATCATGAACCCACGAGCAGCCCTAAACAGACTCAGCAGGTTGTATTTATATGTGTGTGCATTTGTGTATGTGTGTGTGTGAGTAACAACAATAATCATGGGGGGCGGGGAAGGTCATGGCTTTGAGAGGAAATGGAGGGAGCAGCATGGGAGGTATTGGAAGGAGAAAAGGGAAGGGGGAAATTATGTCATTATATCTTAACTAAAATTTTAGAATTATCAAAAAAAGATTTGAAGATAATGAAAGGCCAGGTGTCCCCTCTAGCGGCCCACCTGATAACTGCTCATGGCTAAGAGAGATAAATGCATGCCTACTTGGGCCTCCTTCCTTCTTAACAGAACATCCACCTGGTGGCCAAGTGGCTCAGCACCCTGGAGAAGAAACTAGAGGAGCTCAGTGAGGAAAGTCACCCAGACTTCAGGGTTTTCATCAGCGCCGAGCCTGCACCGTCCCCTGAGGGCCACATCATTCCCCAGGGCATTCTGGAAAACTCCATCAAGATCACCAATGAGCCCCCTACAGGCATGCATGCCAACTTGCACAAAGCCCTGGACAACTTCACTCAGGTACTGACGGGGAAGGAAGGCAGAAGGAGGGCTCCACCCAACAAAGGACCAACTCAAACCCAATGCGGGGAAAGTGTGTGGGCTCTGGCTGCCTCATCTTCCTCCAAAATGAACAGAAAGAATCCCATGGCAGAGAATTTTGTTTTGGTCTTTTGTTGTTTTGTTTTGTTTTGTTTTGTTTACTTCAGAGGATCCAGAGACAGCCTCCCTACTATCTTTTTAAATGCAGGCTTACCTCTGTCCCCCATAACCAACACCCTCCTTAAAGTCCACCAAGCAGCGCCTCACAGGCTTCCTCTGAACCAGCACCCACCTCTTTCCTTCTACTGATCCTTTTTTTTTCCTTTCGGCCCAGGGGTCCCTCGTCTGCCCCTCCTTGTGCTCTGCAGCTGCACAGCCCTCCATACTGTTTGTTCAGGCTCACGGTTGATCATTCCTGCTCAGGACAGGGGAGCAGTGGGGAGCAGTGAGGACCATGGATGGCACCGCATCCCCCATTGCTAGGAGTCTGCTTCCCGTCTTCTCCCTCCTTTCAGAAGCATCTCAATACAGAAGCCAGGGGCTCCTTACCACAAAGAACAAAAACACATGTTCTTGTTCCATGACGGGCAGGAAAGGACAGTTTCTAAATGAAGCTGTAGGGGTCCCCACCTACATGGGGCACAGTGCATTGATAGAATGGATAAGGCGTCCATACCCACAGGCCCTCTGCTGCTGTCTTCAGGTATGCCTGGGTACCTAAAGAGTTAATCCATGTGCACAAAGTTATATCATAGACCAAACACCTGTAACCTGAATATAAACTGTAACTCAAATGCCGGGTGGAAACCCATCTCTTCTGCATGCCTGCCTCCGGCCTGGACCCCCACCTGGCCTCACCTCAGTATGATCACTAGTCCCTTCACTGTGCATCAAACCCTAAACATGACTTACCATCATACCTTGACGCAGTGTGAGCCCAGCTCTTCACCACACCCTTGTGTCAGTGTTGTTCATGATGCTTCCCTTCCAGGACACTCTGGAGATGTGTTCCCGGGAGATGGAGTTCAAGAGCATCCTCTTTGCTCTGTGTTATTTTCACGCGGTGGTTGCCGAAAGACGGAAGTTTGGGCCGCAGGGATGGAATCGGCCCTACCCTTTTAATACTGGGGACCTCACCATCTCTGTAAACGTGCTCTACAATTTCCTGGAGGCTAACACAAAGGTAAAGCAAAGGGGTATGGGTGTAGGTCATTATCATATGGCTTTCCCACACACAAGGGTTGGGTGGCATGAGGAAGGTCTAAGACCCTCACACAAATGCGATAAGGAAGTTCCAAGGCCAGGACCAGCCTAAGGCTGAGAACTACTACTATGATATCAGAGCTAGGAAGCACAGGAACCCAAACTGTCAGCCCCATAAGAATTCATCCAAAACCAATCAGACCACTTGGATGTGCTCACATCATTGCAGGCATTTGTGGACTGACAGGAAGAGGACCCCACCCCACCCCACCCCATACTCACCTAATTTAAGTTCTCAACCCAACTAGACTAGGCAAAGGGTCAGAGCTCTCATCGGTACACACAGGTCTTCCTGTGGATATGGTTCTGCCACAGGCAGAGAAAAGGCCAAATTCAAACTATAGCCAGCCTCCTCTTTGTTGATTCCATTTCAGAAAAACTTACGCTAATAAAGTCTTCCATCTAAAGGACTGTTCATACCATCAAGGGCACCATGGGGGTCAGATGCCCAGAGAAGTCCTCCCTGTAGCCCTGGGCCCAGGGGAGCCCGGCTCCTGGGCTTTGGCCCTCTGTTGTCTGGCTTGTCTCACGTGGTTTCCCTCATTAACTCTTACTCCAGCAGCCTTCTATCCTGCACTGTGCTTACTCCGGAATTAATGGCAGAAAGGTCCTCACTTCCTCCATTTGCCATTCATTGCCTATGTGCAGGGCTTCTAGGAAAAGCCTGGTATAACACAAAACACACCCAACACACCAGGTTCTGGCGGGGCACAAAGTTTAAAAGGGCTTCACTTTTTTTTTTTTCTGAGTTTTTGAGACAGGGTTTCTCTGTGTAGCCTTGACTATCCTGGACTCACTCTGTAGACCAGGCTGGCCTCGAACTCACAGCGATCCGCCTGCCTCTGCCTCCCGAGTGCTGGGATTAAAGGCGTGCGCCACCACGCCCAGCTCAGGGCTTCACTTTTAATCTGAAACAAAAGCCTGTGGGGGTTTGTTTCTTTTCCTGCCCTCTCGCCTCTGGTGCAGGTGCCCTACGACGACTTGCGCTACTTGTTTGGTGAGATCATGTATGGAGGCCATATCACAGATGCCTGGGACAGGAGACTCTGCATAACCTATTTGGAGGAATTCATTAGGCCAGAAATGCTGGAAGGAGGGCTGTCCCTGGCCCCAGGCTTCCTACTCCCAGGCAACATGGACTACAGTGGTTATCATCAGGTAAGGCACTGCTGTGCTTATAGCCGCATGATAGTCTCATGGGGGTTGTTGAAAATTCCTCCTGTCTGTCCTGCACACCTCAGCATGCCCATGTGCACTCTGAAACAAGACTGGAGTCCAGGAACGGATGGCCCCAAGGTCTGAGCATATTTCAAACGTGCTCTTGGCCCCAAACTTGATTTGCTCAGCCCAACAGACTCAGGATTTCCAGCCTCAAATTAATGATGAAATTAAGCCTGGAGATCTTGTATCTTGTATGTTTGGTTCCATAATTCCATTTCTCAATCTTTTGCACAAATAATATCCCGGGCAGTTATTTTCTTGTTTTTTAATCAAGATGTTGACAAAAACAATATTAATGGGGAAATTAATGTTATTGTGGAAATTAATTTTGTTTTTAATTTCCCAGGTAAGAATTTAGATACCTTTGCATAAACTTTGTCACTATCTTCACAGAAAGTGATCAGGTGACCTCACATTTCCTGGTGGTTGCTATGGACACAGGCATGTATAAAAGAAAAAGTTTTCTTACCAGCATTTCAGTTTTTCATGTGCTATTATTGCATTTATTTTTAAAGCATTCCGTTCTCTTTTTAAATCTACTGAGAACCATTTTGGAGGGTAAGGAAAAAGATTTTTAGGCTTTTCGACATTCTTGAAAGAACTAAAGCTTACCAAAGCTTATAGTATATTTAAGGTGAAGGAGTGGTCATAGAAACTTAAAAGAAACTTTTGAAAACTTAAGAATCATAGTCGCAGAAGCCATTTGACCCACAAGAGTCATACTTGTAAGGAGAAATTCAAAGTGAGGAGACTCCTGATGAGAAGAAATAACTTTCTAAGTACCTGAGAGGCTTTGCCCAGGATCGCAGTGCAAGAGCATCCCCTGGTGTCTGTGGACAGTCCACCAGCCAGAGCAGCACTCCCAAGGAGGCTTGGCTGTTGGAGCCCATGGGGGGGGGGGGGGGGGGGGGGGGTGCTGGCAATAGGACTTGCACATTCCCAAAGAGCTGAGGGAGACTCCCTTCTGCTTACTTCCCTGAAACCTGCCGGACCAGAGGTGAATCTAGGGCACCTGCCGAGGGCCCAGGAAGGGGCAGGAAGAAATACAAGGATGAGCAGTATTTGAACTAGTTGGTAACACCACCAAGAAACTGCGAAAGAAAGCCTCTTTAGGAGCTTAAGGTGGACGTTAGCTTCTCGCTGTTAGTGAGTCCAGGACAGTCAAGGCTACACAGAGAAACCCTGTCTTGAAAAACCAAAAAAATAAAAAATAAAAATAAAAAAGAACCGTGAAGGAGTACGCAAAACAGTCAGTGAAGAAAGTGACCTCTATAAGCTGTGTAAGATTCTTAGGCAGACTGGTGACTACCGGAGTTAACCAGAGATGTGTTTATGTGGCACCATGTTTTAACATGCTTCAGTTCCAGTTCCTTTTTGGGGAGAGTGTGAGCCCTCCAGTTTGTAGCTAAGCTCACGGCTTCCTCCAGCCCAGCCTCACGTTTATTTTGTTTGAGAGTTGTGGGGAACTGGTCTGGTGTGAGAAGAGGAGGCAGCCAAACCCACCGAGCCAGCAGGAGCTGTGCCTGGTGAAGTACGCAGCAACCCTCAGCCAGGGGAGTGGTGCTGTGTTCCACATAGGACCTTGCAGAGGCTGGGAGACAAGTTGGTTACTCTTGGTTTCAGTATATCGACGATGAGCTGCCCCCCGAGTCTCCCTACCTGTACGGCCTCCACCCGAACGCTGAGATCGGCTTCCTGACCCAGATATCAGAAAAGCTCTTCCAAACCGTGCTGGAGATGCAGCCTCGGGACAGCCACGGCAGAGATGGAGCTGGCATTACGAGGGAAGAAAAGGTGCGTGGTGGATATGGCCCGAGATGGTTTGGGGAGCCCAAGACTTGTAAGTAGGCGCCTTTCTGTCAATAACATTGGCAGTGGGTAGCGTATAACACACACACAAACCATCTTAGACACTGGTCCTTTGCCTCAACAGTCCCTCCCCACCCACTTCAGCCCTTTCCTGACACTCTGGTTAAATCAGAGGAAAGTCCTTGCCATTAGGATTGGCAGATGATTTTGCCAGTCCAGAGCCAGATTTTATTTGACTTGTCTGCCGAAATGAGGGAGGGAAGGTTAGGGCTGAGTAGAAGGGACTGGGGGTTTTGATACCAACTTCCAGATTCTTTGGCAAAGCAAATCAAGACACTGCAGAATTGGCTGCAAAACACCTCTCCACTCACCTGCCAAGCAGACCCCGTCTAGATAGGTCACTCTGTCAGTGGGAATGACCTCCAGTCCCAGTGTCAATAGACACAAAGTGCTTCAAGCACAAGGCCAGGAAATGCCATGAAGCTGGGAAGAAATTACAGGATAGAAAGCAGGATTCTATTCTTAGAAATCAGCCAGTGAAAGCACTCAAAGTATGCAGATTTTATGATGTATTTACATTTACTTACTTATTGCAGAATTTTTATGGTGTAGAAATGCTGAATAGAACAATTATTTATCAATAGAATGACAATAAATTATGTGCAACAGCAAAATAATACACACTTTAAATGAAGAAAGCAATTCTATACAGAGGAGTGAACTCCACATCTACAGGAAAGCGAGCCACAGTGGCACATACCTTTAATCCCAGCCCTGGAAAGGCAGAGGCAGGCAGATCTCAGTGAGTTCAAGACCAACCTGATCTACATTGTGAGTTCCAGGACAGCCAGGGCTACCCAGTGAGACCCTGTCTCAATAAGTAAATCAATAATAAAATATTTATAGGGACAGGCCTGTAGCTCAGTGGTGGAATGCTTGCCTGGCATGCATAAGAGTCACGCATAAGCTGGATGGATGTGTGTGTGTGTGTGTGTGTGTGTGTGTGTGTGTGTGTGT
>OU015755.1:94849987-94871598 GCA_907169655.1 Acomys percivali | reverse complement strand
GTATGTATGTATGTATGTATGTATGTATGTATGTATGTATGTATAGAAAAAGAGAAAGAGAGACTAATGGACCTCCTGGTGGTTGGATGGGTGATAATGCATAAATGGTAATTGTTAAGTAAATGCAGTTGGCTGGCTAGCTGCCTGAAAACAGAAAGTGCCCTGCACGTTGAAGGAAACACGCCAAACCCAACCAAACACTGGCAGCTTAACCATATTTTTTTCTTCTTATCTGAAGAATAGATTCTAAAAAGGTGTTTTTCCTGATATTTCTGGTAAATATGTATTACTTTCTCAAAAAGAAGGAAAAGCAGAGGTTTTGCTTATGGAGATGAAGTTAACCTCATCCCTTGGAACCCTCCCTTCTCTGCAGTACTCCTGCGGTTCCCTGAGCAAAGAAGAGGTCCCCAGCCCATCTGTGTCCAGCTCCTCCCACCAACAGGTTCCTTCTCTGGCCTCCAAACTCCTCCTGACTTGGAGAGGCAGAAAGAACTGTGTCCCCATCCTCATGTATTTTGGAGCAATGCCTCTAGACCATCTTTTCATCTCTTTGTGAGTCACAGCCAAATGGCCGCTCACTGATACAAGACTGTTTCTTCAGTTCCACTCCAGAGACAGAAATATAATATAAATTTAGCCATTTGTCTTCAGCTCTGGCAGCGGCTTTCAGGTACCATTAAAATTCCATTCCACTTTTTGCTATGACAGCAACCAGAGACCCATTTGATGTGAGGTGATGGGCTCTTGTTTTTTTTTTTTTTTTTTTTTTTTTTCTTTCATCAGCCCTTTTACTGGGGAATGGATTGTGTGTTAACAATTCAAGTCAAGGTGAATATTAATCACCCTTTACATTTACATAGTCCTTTAAAGCTTTCAGATACTGCCGCATCCATCAGCTCATTTGATTAGATCTTCAAGTCAACCCTGGGGGTTGGGGGAGGGGAGCCAACCAAGAAAGACTCTAGTGGATATGTTTACTTATGAAAACCCCCAGTCCTAACTGGCTTGTTTGCATCCTGTGAGAACTGGGTTACCTCATTCAGGGCTCCTTGGTTGTAAGTAGCAGATAAAAATCTAGCTAAACTAAGCAAAATTAACCAATCAAAGAAAAGAAAAACAAAACAAAACACTGTGGCTCCAGGGTCTCAGAGACAAGAAGCCTGCAGGGCCCTTAAGGGACTCTGCATCCTCCCACTGGCTTTCATGCCCCTGAGAATATAAACTGATTTATCTTGAGTAAGGAGAAGCTTGTGCCAGTGACTCTCCAAAAAGGTGGGGGAAGATAGCAGTCCTCAGGAGAGACAGAGGCCTCCTCTTGGAGGAAGACATCAAGATGTCAGAGCTGACAAAGCCCAGGCATGCACAGGCCTCTGGAGCTCAGCTCTTACAACTTGGACAGGCCGGCACTAGCTCCCACGCTCCCACCTTCCTGCTCCCTCCAACCTACTCTGCTGGCCATATGGTCATGATGTGTGCACAGCTTCATTTGTCTTTCTCTGAGAGCCAACCTCCCAGGCTTACTCATTTACTCCAAAATGGCAGGCTTAGCCTCCAAGTGCTTGCCCCAAATAGCCCACAATTTTTGAACCTCAGTTCCAATTTTCCAGGAGAGAAACCTGGGTTATTCTAGCTCCCCTGGTCTAATTAGCTGATAGTTCGTGTGAGAAAAGAAAAGTTCGTGTGAGAAAAGAAACTGTGGGAAGAAAGGGCCTAAGTGATAGATGACCATGCCTCTTTCAGAATTCACAAAGAGAAAACCACAGTATCACTTCATGGAAATACAGAAGGGAGGGTGTCCGTCACTATCCATGCCCCTCCCTATGGATGCCAAAGTCCCAAATGCCTTACGTCAGTGGCTTAGGATCTGCATGTAAGCTAAGCACATCCTCTGGTATACTTTCACACAGTGCTGGACTTCATGCATGCTTGGCAAGTGCTTTCCTGGGGTATTGTCCCATCAACTCATATACCTTACTCACCCCTAGATTACTTACAATGCCTGAAGCTGCACAAACAGTTTCACTGTGTTGCTTAAGGAATCGTGACAAGGCTTGTTTGGTTTTTGATCCCTGGTTGGCTGGATCTGAGACCGTTGGAGCCACGGACGTGGAGGGCTGTCAATGTGTACATGTGTGCTTCAGCCCCACATGGCCCATATGGGCATCTTAGTTTTACCTGTTTCCAACTTACTCCCTATAGTTAACTGGGTCAGCCTGTGAGGTTTTCAACGTCAGTTCTTAGGAAGGTGGTCACACAAGTCACAGGTAACTGGCCAGCCTCTGAAGAGAAGTATCCTGAGGCCATGCCTCATCCCTAACCTAGCTGAACGAAGCAAGCAAGCCAGAGTGTGATGAGAGGAAGGGCAGCAGGTGGAGGTGGCTGTCACCTAGTGTCCATTACAGGACAGAATCCCTTCATTGAAAAATACTGTATCAATTCCTTGAGAATGTCATACAGTGTAGCTTGGTCATATTCACACACACACACACACACACACACACACACACACACACACACACACACACACACACACACACACACACACTTTTCCTAACTCCATCCAGATTCAGAACTCTCACCTCCCATATACCCTCAACTCCATGGTTTTTGTTGTTGTTTTGTTGTTTTTAATCAACTCTGGTAGCTAAGGCTAGGAGCCTACTGGCTTGATCTTTTGCACACACCACAGGTGCTACAAGTTTAAAAACACAGTTGTCTTGGCACGTCCCAAGCCTGTTTTGGTCAGGGTCCTCACCAGCTTCTGGCTGTTGTAATCTTTCTACCTCTCCTGCAGTGATCCTGATCCCTGGCATGGAGTGATATAGGTGTCCCATGCGCCACTTTGCCTGGTCTTGAGTTTCTGCATCCACCCTCATCCGCTGCACTCTTCTCTGAAGAGATCTGAGAGCTGTACTAGTCTATGGATGGAGAGATGAATTTAGAAGGCAGTTTGGCACTGTGTCCACTTAGCAAATCCATACAAGAAGGAACCTCCTAGACCTGGTGCTTGTGAGCTCCCCAGCTGCTGGGTTCTTAGCCAGATTTATCACACCAGGCAGGGGTTTCCATGGAATCCCTTTCTTAACCCCGTATTTTCTGTCATGGAGCAGGTCAGGGCCCTTCTGGAAGAGATACTGGATCGGGTGACAGACGAGTTTAACATCCCAGAGCTGATGGCAAAGGTGGAGGAACGCACCCCCTACACTGTAGTTGCCTTCCAGGAGTGTGAACGCATGAACATCCTTACCAGAGAGATCCGGCGCTCACTAAGAGAGCTGCACCTCGGCTTCCAGGTGAGTGGGAGGGACATTGCCAGACCCCACAGACACAGACTGACAGATACCAAAGGACACTGAAAGGCAACTGCCCCAAAGCCACCTAAAGGCCAAAAAGTATCACTAAGCCAGACTGGCTATGGAGACATTTGAGAGAATCTGTACAGGGCCAGGTCCCTACTCAGTGCAGTCTTCTATGTCCATGGACGATGAGTTACATGTGCCTACACTGACATCTTTAGTAAAAGCGCTATGAGCTCTGGCTGGAGGCACAGCTCAGAGGTAGAGCTTGCCCATCATGCACAGGGCCCTGGGCTTGTTGCCCAGTATCTTAGAAGTGTGTGTGTCTATAATCCAGAAACTGATTTTGCAGCTTACACTGAAAGGTCAGCCGAGCCTCCAAAGCCCAGGTCTGGAGTCTACTGCCGGTGCTGCCATGGCTAATCTTCGGACTTATACAACTGTGTGTGTGTGTGTGTGAAAACAACTGAATTTTCTACATGTGGACACCTATAGAAACTACCAACAGCACAGGGTTGCTTTAATTTTTCTGGTTTTAATCTCCATCCCCCTGACACACATAAACATACATAATATGGGCAGAGGGAAGTAATATGGAAGATGAGATAGGAATACCTATCCTGTTGAGGACAGGCAGTGCTCAATGGCTTCCAAAGTCTATGCCAGCAGATAATCAGATAAATGCAAATTGCGTATTAGTCTCAAATGTGCACCAAGCCCTTGCCTATCATATTTTGCATCTCCATTCCTGGATAAGCAGGCATACAGTAGCAATTATCTTGAGTAGGTTTGCTACAGCCGTAGCTTATTGAAGTCATGCAATTTGGTGCAGGCTATTTACCCATCTGACTTGCAATTCATTCACTCGTTTTTCTTCCACGAACCTTCACTGTGGCTCTGTGTAGTCAGTCATGAAGGATGCCTCGGCAGAGAGGCAGAAGCAGTGTGGAGTTTCTCTCCCTTCAGTTTAATTCCCACAGTGTTGATTGATGGGCTCTGTGAGGAAGGACGCAAAGAGGCTAAAGCAGAGCCTTCCCTCCAGGATAGCCTGGGGGTTCATAAACAGAAGCTAGAGGAGGAAGAAAAAGGGGGGGCTATGAGATAAGGGAAGGCCCCAGAGGAACGGTAGATATGGATAGATGAGGCCAAAAAGACAGGGCCGCTAGAGACAGAACAGAGGAGCCCAGAGTGTCTTCCAACAGTTCACCCAGTGCATGCTGAACTCCTCGATGACGCAACAACGGCTAGAAGCGGCGAGGAACCTGTATGAGCTGAAGGGTATTTTCCAATCAGAGTCCTCTCAGGAGACAGTTTCAGGAGGATGGTCCCCAGAGTGTCCTGGCCATCAGACTCACAGCACACTCTGCCATCTCCATCCTCCAGTCCTGCTGTCTGTCCTCTGTGGTGACTCTGAGGTGAGGCCCTGTAAGCATCGGCAGGTGACACAGGCAAGTGAATCAGCTTCCATGAGAGAGGAAAGGCAGGGGACACCCTCCATGGCCAAAGGAGGCAGAGCTCAGAGCAGGGAAAGCATTTAGGCTTAAAGAAGAGGCAGGCAGCCGCCGACAGGCTGGTCCCTCAGTTGGGCTGACAGAGTACACCAGAACCTGCTAGAAGGCATGGTGGAGAAGTCCCCTTCCAAGCTAGGCAAGGGCTTAGGTGACCTGCTGAGCTAACAGGGACAGGAAGAAGAAGTGCTTCTGAAGAAGTGCTTCTGACCCTTTTCTTTGTCCTTTACTTCTCTTCAGCAGTACTTTGAGGTTGCTGCTGGTTCAGTGTGGGAAACAGTGGGTATCTCCAGTCCCCCAGCACATAAAACAAGCCAACAGGCACCACAGTTACAAGATACCTGACTCTATGAATTACTAAGCAAGCACTCTTAGCCTTTTTGATAAAATATATTTCTGGCTGAGACCCTGTGTAGCCAGAAAGTCCTAGCTGAACTGTGAGATACAGCCCTGTGAGCCTGTAGCATCTCAAAACACACAGAAGGTGGGTGAGGGAAGAAATCTAGGGGAAAGCCAGCTGGCCACAGCCATATCCCACAGAGAGAATTCGCCTTGGGAATTCACCACTGTCAGACATCTGGCTCTCAGCCTTCCTAGGTGTTCCAATTCCCATTAGCCAGATGCACAAAGGCCTGATCTACAAAATTCCTAAATGCCAATTCTTTTTTTTTTTACATTACAACTATTTGTAATTTTCAAGGGAGCATATACTGATAGAAGGCTATCTAGAAAATTCCCTTTTTACAGAGGTAAGCATATATCGGTGGTATAATGCTTACCTAGAATGTGTGAAGGCACCAGACTCAGGCCCCAGCATAGGGTGTGAGGCAGGTGAGAGAAAGCTACTTACGAAAGACATTTTCCTGAGAAGAATGGATAGGGAGCTGACCTTGACCCTCAGCACAGGGTTTGGCATGAAGCCCTGAAGTGAAGTGCTATCTCCAGCCAGCACTCCGTGGACTGAATGCTGCTGGGGCCATGACTACTGATGACCTTCCAAACGGAGCTTTCTGGGTTCACCTGCCCCCTCTGGTGGTTGAATACTTAGTTATGCAGTGGCTTTTGACTATGAATCTAGCTTCTAACACATTGTGACTCAAAGGAACAAGGGCCTATAGTTAAAAATAAGGTTTTCACTCTATTGTACCAAAGGAGGATTATGAAAGCATTTATTTATAGGGAAGAATAAAATAGATAGGGCCACAGGCAAGCAGCCTTCATACCTGGGAAAGGTGCCACATGGTGTCACATGGACTGTAGTGTTCTCCCAGATTCCCCATCAGGGCAGAAACCAAGGAGGTGTGTCACAGGACCCTGGAACAAACACAGGGCTGCTGAAGAGATGGAACAGCCAGATGTTTAAGTTTTCTTTTTGCTGACCCACCTGTGAACAGGTAGGCTTCGATATTAAACAGTGCTGCTCAGACCCAGGCCAGGGAATGCTAGGAAACCATTTTCTTTATGATATCACAGTTCTTAAGAAGAGCCCTAGCAGGGGCTGGTGACAGCCCATCCACTAAGAGCACATGTTGCTCCTAGAGAGGTGGGTAGCTTGCAACAGACTGTAACTCCAGCTCTAGAAGAGTTACCACCCTTTTTTGGCCCCTGCAGAGGCTGCACACATGTATACAAACCTACACAAGACACAGTCATACACATATACAACTTAAAAATGAAAATAATCTTTTAAAGGGCCCTGGTGCCCAGACTTTGGCCATGGACTCATCCTGTCCACACCAAGGCAGCCTCTACCAACCCAGCAACATGTTAGGAAAACATCTTTTTGTTTGTTTGCTCTGAATACCTTTCAGGACATGATGTTGGTCTGTACTCCCCTAGGCCTAAGAAGGCAACACAGGTACCTTTGACTGGGGGAAAGGCATGGCTGCCTCCCAGCTCGCTGAAGATCAATCCTTTCTCTTTCTGCTCAAGGTAATGAAATTACCTGGGTTCATAAACCAAACTGCAAGGTGGCTTCAGTTGCACAGTAGGTCATGCTCCTGTGGGAACATAGGGGAACCTAGGACACAGTAAGTACATCCTTTAGGTTGCTTTCGCTTGCACATTCATTTAAGTCAGTGGAAGATCGTCAGAATAAATTATGATATTATAAGCCTATGTGAGAAAAAAGTTAAGGCATTAGGTTACATGTTTTATGTTCCCTTGCTGTCATGAGTTTAGATTTTCAAAGGGAGTTAAGCATTAAGTATTGCCTTTTAAATTTTCAGCCTTATTTTTCTAGCATAATTTTAAGCTCATAGCAATTACAGACTCACATCAAGCCCCTGTCCCACCACACAAAATACCCCTAGCATCCCCAAAGTCTGCATTTATTACAACTGATGAGTCCACAGTCCACTTGGGGACCTCTCTTGGTGTTGCCCTTCCTACGTGTTCGGACAAATAAGTCTCAGCCCATAGTCACAATCATAGTTCCACATAGCATTCTCAGCCCATAGTCACAATCATAGTTCCACATAGCATGGTTTCACTGCTAGTCACATTGGTGTGGCACGGAGGTCTGTTTGTCTGGATGCATGTGTGTGTGTGTGTGGGGGGGTGACACACACACACACAGACCAGAGCCCAACCTTGAATGATGTTCCTCAGGAGCCGCCCATCTTGTGTGGGTGTCTCACTGGCCTGGAACTCAACAATTAGATGGTCAGTGAGTCCCAGGCATCTGAGTCTCCACCTCTCCAGCACTGGGACTGAAAAGCACACCCCACCATGCCTGGCTTTTTACATGGGATCTAGGAAACAGACCTCAAGGCCTCAGGTTTGCCTCACAAACATTTTTACCAAGCTAAGTCCCAGGCCATTGCACTTATTTTAATAATAATCACATCATTTCTTCTTCTTTTTATAACAAAACTCAGACTTGGTTTCAGGCTTCACGGAGACCTGATAACAGAGTGTGTATTGACTTAGCCCAGCGAGATAACCAGGAACAAAGGAAGTCTCTATACAAGCAAAGGGCGGCAGTAGGCACTGTCGCATGACATAGAGATTTCCCTCACTCTGACACAGTCCTCTGTCAGCCACCTGAGGACCAAGCCATTTTCACCACACTTGAAAAACACCAATGGCTTATGAATTCTGTGGGGTTACAGTATGGGACAAATCCAGGATGGGGCTATTCTCCATCAGTTCACATGACAGACTCCCACAGATAAACCCAAACTTGATAAAGCACAAAACAGTTTTACAGAAAAGCAAACTTAATTGCATCATTTCCCAGGCATGGTGGTGCAGACCTGCAATCCCAGCACTTGGTTGGTTGAGGCAGAAGGGATTAAGTTAGAGAGTAGCCTTAGTTATAAAATCACACACACACACACCTCAGTTTTTCTTGTTGGCTCTGTGGTACTTTGTTTTTTGTAATAATCCATTACTTTTGCACATACCCTCTTAACCAGACTGGCAAGCAAATGGTGATGCTATAGTCACATTCGACTTTTTTAAGCTATAGCATATACAGTTTTTAACAAGACTCTGGCAAGAGTACATACATTCTACAGTCTCCGTCAGTAGTAAACATAGCCTTTCCATTAATGGGGACACTCTGAGAACCCCACTTAGCACCCAGGCTCATTATCCTGTATACCTCTGCTGTGCAGAACAAACCAAAACATCAGCTCCACCCCATTCACCTGTCTTTCCTTGGCCCCTTTACTCATTTCATATTCACAAATGCTCCTGGTATCCAGGAAGGCCAGCTTAATATTTTACCCCTACTCCCTCATGAATAAGAACCTTCCACTGAAGACCAGCCTCTTGTTCTGCACTCCTGCTGCTGTCTGACTTCCTTACTTACTCACTCAGACTGAGACAGTAAGACCAAGCAAAAGGATTGTGAGTGTTGAGACGTCTGTGATGCTGGGGCCATCCGTGCCTGCCAGGCCACATGTGCCTACTGGGTACATGCAATGCAGCCAACAGGACTCAGAAGAGTCAGCCAGGAAAAGGTTGCTGAATTTGCATACCTATTACAGAAGCCTTCATTCCCAAGCCCCAGGGATTCTGCTCCTATCTGTGCTGCCCTTGCCTCGTGGAGTGGCAGAGCACTGCAGCAGCAGCTTTCTCTTTATCACTACAGTGGCAGTAGTGGGTACAAGGCACGTTCTAAAGCACCAGCCTTGACAAGCCAAACTTAGCAGAACAAACCCAGGATAGGACCACACTTGTAGCCCGTATCACTGGAGTCTGCTCTCACCTATGAGCCAAAGGGCACAGATGCCACTACTCCCTGAGACTTCTGCCTCCTTACTCTTTTCTCCCCCCTGCTCTTGGTCTTTAGGGGGAGCTGACCATGACCAGTGAGATGGAAAACTTGCAGAATGCCCTATACTTCGATGTGGTCCCAGAGCCTTGGGCCAGGCGAGCCTACCCTTCCACTGCAGGCCTGGCAGCTTGGCTTCTGGACCTGCTAAACAGAATCAAAGAGCTGGAGACCTGGACAGGCGACTTCACGATGCCCTCAACTGTGTGGCTGACAGGCTTCTTCAACCCCCAGTCCTTCCTGACCGCCATCATGCAGTCTATGGCCCGCAAGAATGAATGGCCACTAGACCGAATGGCCCTGCAATGTGATGTGACAAAGAAGTACAGGGAGGAGTTCCGGAGCCCTCCTCGGGAAGGGGCCTACATCTATGGTCTCTTCATGGAAGGTGCCTGCTGGGACACACAGGTATAGTCTGGGGACAAGCCAAAGGACACCTTGGGGTGGGCTTGATGGCACGCCTATGGACTGCCCAGTGTGGTGTTCTGGGATCTCCTTACCTAGATGGCCCACTTTTTTATTAACCCATCCAAAAATGGTGGGAGAGCAAAGGCTCTGAAGGGAGAAAGTGTGCCTAAAGTGAGGCCTGTGCAACCACACTCACTGGATCTGACCTCAGCACCACCGTTTACTAACCATGTGGCTGTGGTCTAGTGTTTGCTGTCAAGAGCCCCATAGACCAAACTGTCAAATGGGAGATTGCCACTGTGAAAATCAAATGGGTTACTACATATAAGAATTGGACTGCATCTGGCATACAGCCAGCTGATGATGCCACTGTATGGAGGGGCACAGGTAATGGGCACTGCATTTCTTCTTAGAGTAGTGAACATAATCTGAAACTATCATATTATTAGTAATCTCTAAGAACACTCAATCATACACCTTTAAAGGGCTGGCTTTATTGTGTGTTAAAAACAACAGTGTAAGCATGCCCTGCTCTTCCTCTGCATGAACACTCTGCTCTAAGGATGGAGGAGAGTCCCATTGTTGACTAATTCTATCACCCACCATGCCTTCCACCAGCCTCTGAGAGAACTAGAAAAACACATCCTTTCCTCCTTAATACATTCCATGAAAACAAACCAAATTCTTCTATCCATAACAGAATCAGGTCAGGGTCACATGGGTAAAGGGATCAGTTTCCCACAGGGCTCTACATGAAGCATTCGGCACTCCATGTGGTAAATAGTGTCCTGTGGCTCAGCAGAGCTAGGAAAGCAGCAGGCTAAATAGTTAAGTGTCTTCTGGACTCGAGAACATCCCATCGTTAGTGGGCTTGCTGCAAGTCCAAATCTACCTGGCTAAGGACTCTTTTGTTCCTGAAAACATCTTGGAATCAGTATAAATTTTATAGGCAAGTAGACAGTGGTCTAGATAAGTCTGGTGAGCCATCCCAGAAGACCATAAGACAGCCATATCTGAAAAGTTACAAAATGGCCAAGGCCCTTCCTTGTCCCCAGTTACAGGAAAAAAAAAAAAAAAAAGTACCTCCTTTCCGCAAAAGGAAGCATTTTCTGGCAGAAATTGAACAGTTTTCCTTCCTAGATCTCTAGCACCTAGTATGCCATCTGCCAAATATTTGCCCTTCATATTCTGATAAATGGATGTATGAAAAAAGTGAAAAGGAGGGAGATTCTACCTGGAAATGGATTAATCTCTGCATCAGCAACTGACCTAAAGCCAGTTTTGGTATCACATACTTTTAACCCCACACTCAGGAAGCTGAGGCAGGAGGATCATTAGTTTAAGTACAGCCTTGGCTACACAGCTAGACTACCCTCTTAAACAAATTAACAACAAAAAGATGATTTACGCTGAGCAAGTAGAAATGTATTTTTAAATGGTTTATGGGTTAATGGGCGAACCCTCAGGAGTGGGCAGGTTACCCCCCTCGCTCCTAGGGTTCTGGCAGAAGCACGCCGCCTGGCTGGGCTCTGGGACTAACGTAGCTCTCTTCACATACTTGTCCTCAGGCTGGGATCATTACAGAGGCGAAGCTGAAAGACCTGACACCTGCCATGCCTGTGATGTTCCTCAAGGCCATTCCAGCAGATAAGCAAGATTGCCGAAGTGTTTATGCCTGTCCTGTGTACAAGACTTGTCAGCGAGGACCCACCTACGTGTGGACTTTCCACCTGAAGACTAAAGAGAGCCCATCCAAGTGGGTTCTGGCTGGGGTTGCCTTGCTTCTCCAGATTTAGCCTCCTGAGGAGCCCTTGGGAGAACAAAGGAAGGTGATGGCAAATTCTTATGAAGAAACCATAGGAAACAAACTTCTGTAGAATTTCTTTGGGGGACCTGGGTGCCTGAAGCGAGGCTCAGCTCTTGGAGAGTCAGGCCAGGAATTATGGGAGAACTCCGTAGTGGTGAATTTGTTCTAATAAAATGATTTAGTCTTCAACTCTTCTAAGAATTGTTGAGTCATAAATGATGGTGAAGAGACCCCAAGAATCAAGCTGGGGATGATGCCCAGACCTTTTAACACAGCACAGCCCTGAACCTCAGTGCTGCGGCTCCTAGACACCTCACACACATAGGCAGCATGCATCAACCAGAACCTCCATGTCATCACTGTTTGGGAAACACTGCCCAGGGTCTGTAAGTACTCAAGGCTTTGCAAGCCACAGTCTTAGCTAGGAACCCTCTATGTGGCCATGGCAGCCTGGACAACATGTAAACAGGTGGGTGGGGCTGCATTCCAGTAAGACTCACAGGAACATCACCTTTGTGGTAGCAGCTGTCATGCAACGCCTGTCATAGTCATCTGTGATGATGACATACATCTACTGACACTTTTTACATGCTACTTGCTAAGGATATAACTAGAATCATGCTGTTATAGCTCCTGTAAGCTCTGCCACTCTGAATACTGCTTATGAGAGACCCAAAGAGAAGCTTAGCCCATACAGCTACTCACCTGAAACTTTCCAGATTCCCCACTGTGGATATGGCCACTGGAAACCAAAGCAGTCTGCGGTTTCAATAGGTTTCACAAAGCTCTTCAAAGTGACTTTGGTAAAGGAAGTTGGATGAGCGGGGAATCACTCCTCCTTGTCTTCGTACCCTTGCAGCAGTAATTAAAAACTAATTAGATAGTGGTTCATGAAATAGAGAAGGTACCAGAAGCCCCTGGAGGACTTGTAAAAGCAAAGCTGGAGATCTACCCTGCAGAATTTCTGACTCGGCTTGTAAAGTTTAAGAAAAAATGGGAAAGCGGAGTTCTTTAGTGATGGGGGAAGGAGGAAAATCCAGAAAATGGGAGAAGTAGATAAAACAATAAGGATGGCTGGAAAAAGCCACAAATAATCATACTGTTATTTTAAAATCCGTATTTATATGTGTATTTATGTATATAAATATGCACATATAGTTTTCATGAACTTTTTTCATCTGGTCTGATAGTGCTCCCTCCAAGAGCCAAAGACCACCTAACAAAAACCTCAACACCAGACACGAGAAATTGTCTTTTAAGTTGGTGGTCAGGGGTCACCCAAAAGACTTGCAAAACATATAGCCTATTGTTACTGTTCTTAGTTACCCACCAGAGGTGTAAGGTAAGTTCCTATTGTTGAAAATATTATGCACATCAAAAATAGGGCCCAAAGATGCCTGAGCTGTAACTGACCTAAACTCCCCCTCTCTGAGAACCAGTTTTCATGGTACCACACGGCTCCATGCAAGTTTCCAAGGAGAAAGACAACCAACGGTGCTACCCAGCTCTAACACCTACTGACACTGCATCTATGAACCACATCAACAACCAGTATGGCATAATAAACCCTAAGGGTGTGGCTGCGGAAGGGTGTGGCCATGGGAGGGGGCGTGGCTGTGGCATGCATACCTTGACAGTAACCAACAGCTCTCTAATTGGACTTCAGATCCACTCAACAAGCTGGGTGGCGGTGGTGCACGCCTTTAATCCCAGCACTTGGGAGGCAGAGGCAGGTGGATTGTTGTGAGTTCGAGGCCAGCCTGGTCTACAAAGCAAGCCCAGGACAGCCAAGGCTACACAGAGAAACCCTGTCTCGAAAAACCCAAAAACAAACAAACAAACAAACAAAATCTGCTCAACAGGGGGAGACCATGGCCGTACTGGAAATCTGGCTAACTACTCAGTGCTAGAAGTCATGGTCACTGTAAGAGAATCTACAACCAACAATTTACTAAACCAGGATAATACCAACAATAATCTATAAACTGCTGCCCCATGGATAAGTGTAGTCTTCACCTTTCATCAAGGAAACTTCTTTGCAACAGATAGTGACTACTATACACACACACACACACACACACACACACACACACACACGCACACGCACACGCACACGCACATGCACACACACACAGTCAATATATTGAATTGTGGAGCCCAGTCCCAATGGACAAATCTATAAAACACTCCCACACCTGAAGACTCAGGGAACACTGGGAAGAGGGAGTACAAAAATTGTAGCTGGGCGCCATGGCACCACCTGCAATCCCAGCACTCGGGGAGGCAGAGGCAGGTGGATCTCTGTGAGTTCCAGGCCAGCCTGGTCTATAAAGCAAATCCAGGACAGCCAATGTTGCACAGAGAAACCCTGGCTCAAGAAAACAAAAACAAAACAAAATTAAGAGCCAGAAGATCAGGGAGTTTTCTGTGATATTGTGTCCCCCTAAGAATGTCAGAAGCTACACCCATAAAGTCTCACCGACATGACCGCCCAAATATGAGCTGAACAAGGACACCAACAAACATGCCAAACTGGAGGAAGAAAAGTGCACAAGGCCTCGACCTTAAACAGAGAACTGCAGGCAGTTGAGTAACGGTGGAGTGGGCGAGGTGGTGCTCCCAGGGAAGAGCACACCAATAGGCTGTTCAATGCCAAACGGTCCCCCTGAAAACATACATACAAGTATCATTCACAGACTGTGCAGCTTACATTTAGGAACATGTATGCATGCATTTGAAGGAGAGTGGGGAGGAGTAATGGGAAGGTTTGGAGGGAGGAAGGGGAAGAGGGGAAATGTAATTACTTATACTCTCAAAATAAAATGTTTAAGTCTACCAGAGAGAGGTGGGGAGAATGAACATTAGCATTTCTGCGGGTTTGGGAACTGCTCTGAGCAGCCAAGCTAACACTCAGTCCCATTATCCTGTATCCCTCTGTGGTGCAGAGTTTACTCCAACACCAGCTCCTCCCATCCTCCTGATGGCATCCCCTTAACATGCTCACGTTATAATGAGCTAACAGGGATCCAGGATGCCAAGCTTAAGTTTTCCTGTGCCCCTCTCATTGCCCTGATTTCCTAACCCTCACTCAGAATGGGTCAAGGAGGCCAAGCAAGGGGATCTGAGTGTTGACAGTCTCACTGTACTAAGGTAGGAAACTTTGACCTGCAACTTGTGACTACAAGGACAAATGGACAGGTTACACATATACATGTTTTAATAAAGTCCTAGGCAGTATTAAAACCCAGATCGATAGTATTGAGTTCTTCCTAACACCCTACAGGCAAAATAAGGTAATAAAGAACATTTTAGAACATAAAACACCCTGGAAAAAATAATAGCCCAAGAAGGGTGCCATGAGAGAGAAGGGATATTTGAGGCATGTGATCAAGTGGGAGGCAGACTACAAAAAGACTTACCTCAAACTGACTTACCTGAGGTAAAGGTGTGCCGGCACAGATCATGCTCTCACTTTCTGGTCACTCTCTGCTACATTACAAACCTGATCGTTTTCTAGGGGCTGATCCTAGAGCTCCATCCCACATGAGCTCTGCTGTGAAAGTGGTATGCTTGGAGGTGACAGTTAACACACAGTGAATACAGCAGACACAAGGGAGGCAAAGACTAACTCTCCTGTAGACCAGCTCCGGGAAGAAAGAAGAGAAAGTCTTGGTGGTTCCATGGTAGGGAGAATGGAGCAGGCGGTGAATAGCTGGTTAAGGGAAACCAACTATTGGCTGAACAACTAGCAAAAGGAACTAGTTGTTGAGGAGAGGTCGAAGAACAGAGGAGAAAAGAAATGTTGAGACTCAGGCATAAATTGCAGTTCAAACTGAAAGGTCTTCCAGCCCAGGAGAATTTTTAATTTTCTTCTGCTTTTTCCTTGTCTGTAACTCCCTTGGGCCAACCCCAGTACTTTATTTAAAGTGAAGTTCAATTTTTTCATTAAAGATTACATCATGATTTTCTCATCTTTTACAATCAATAGAGCATTAAAAAATCAACAGAGCAGGAAAACAATCTAACAAAGAAATACATACAGTTATGTATAACCTACAATAAAGCATATAGCAAAAATCAATCAATTTCCAAGTAATGGTCAGCATGACCTGATTATTATTTCTTAAACAATACTCAGGAAATGTGTAATCATAAATTTCCTCAGGTTAAAGTCACTGTGTTTATATGATTGTCATAGCAACATAGCTTGAGCTAAATATTCTTAACACAGAAAATACTTTATTTACTTCCAGTCCCAAACCAAACATGTGTGCTATCCAAGCCAAGCCTAACTGCCAGCGGGTCCTCTACTGTAAAATATCTGTGAAGCATGAGGCTCCAAGCCCACCTTCTATTGCCCTCAGAGTAGATTCTGAAGAACCTTGTCTTCAGCTAACAGTATCTATCCAGGTACTGTTGTGTCAAGGTCCTAACGTTCTTTCAAGTAGTTTCTACCCGACTGCGCACAACAGTCAGAACCAAGACTCTCACTGTCTCGAGCCTCTGGCCAGATGCCTTCTTTCAACATTTTATGTGGGAAGAAGTTTCCCACTGTAAATTTCATTAGGGCTGAGAAATAGAGAGAAAGAGTTTTAGGAGAAAAGGCAGATTTCAAAGTAGTTTTTAGGCAAAATTACACCTGGACTATACATAATATTTAAGGGCAGTGGTGATCAGCCACTTTGGAACTTTGTCAAGCAAAGCCTCAACAGTTGTTCTGGATGTCTATAGATCATACTGGACAGTGGGAGGTCTTTGGAACTTTTGTCAAGCAAAGTCTCCGTGACTTGTCCTCTGACAAACTCAGCTCAGTTTATTTCAAATAAGGGGCAGTTAAACAAGAACTCTGTCATCTGTCTGACAGAGATGGCATGCACTCACAGGCCTCCCTACCCCTCTTCTGCAATAGCCTGCTCTAGAATTTTAGTTCTCAAGCTGTGATCTGAACTTCTCTCTGCCAGCAGCAATTGTGGCCATGCTAGCTGGCTTTCATCAGAGAGAACTACAAAAACCATTATCTACATGACATCTCTTTCCAAAGGGGTCAAAAAAAAAAAAAAAAGAGGCCAGGTGAAACAAACAAAAACAAACCAACAAACTTCTTTTCTTTCCTGGTGGAAAAGGAGAAACTAAACTAAGAATTTCAACTCGAAATAACATCCCCCTCCATGTCAAAACAGTGCCCAGCTCCTCAACCTCCAACCTACAAACAGGAGGAGGTCCTTTCTGGTTGCAGTTCCTCCACGCTGAGCTGAGCAGGGCTGCAGTGGACTGGCAAGCAGCGCCTGGGGGTGTGTGGCAACGGGCACGGCTTCTTCCCCAAGTGTGATCTCTGATGCTTGTCAAGGCTGGAGCTCCAGCTGAAACACTTGCTGCAGTCGGTACATTTATAAGGCTTCTCACCTGTATGAACCCTTTGATGTCTATTGAAGTTTGACCTCTGAATAAAGCTTTTCTCACAGATGAAGCATTTATAGGGTTTCTCTCCTGTGTGGATTTTCTTGTGGTGGCGCAAGCCAGAGACGTCACTAAAGCCTTTCCCACAGTAATCACATTTACAAGGCTTCTCTCCTGTGTGAGTTCTCTGATGTTTCACAAAGTCTGAACTTCGTAGAAAGGCTTTTTTGCAAATGAGGCAATGAAAATATGTCTCTCCCGTATGAGTCCTTTGGTGAAAAACAAGCTGTGAATTCCGATTGAAGGTTTTCCCACACTCTCTGAAGGTGGGCAGTTTCTGGGTCATAGGGGCTCTGGCCTGTCCCTTCTGAGCAGCCTCTCTCCTCTCCTCCAGCCACAAGGCAGACAGTTCTCCTGAAGAAGAGCTCTGTGTGTGCTGACCTAGCTGTTTGCCAGAGCCCCTTTCATGAGAAAAGAGCTGCCCCACTGTTCCCTCACCTTGCAGGCTTTCCAGAGCCTCGGGGACGCTCTCTCCTCCAAAGCGATGCAGCTCACTCTCCCCTAAGAAATCACTCAAGGCAGTCTGTGGCGCTGCCTCACCTGATGCCTGACAGAAAGCATCCAGGGATCCCTGGTCCCTGTGATTTTCCAGGTTTAGGTTCTCCTTGTCATTTTCTTGCCTGTCTTCTGAAAAGAAAAGGAAGCTTTAAATGGCAGTAACTGCTAGGCCCATTCTCCAACTCACGCAAAGGTGGCGCCAGGCAAACATCAACTTTGTTTTTACTGAGAGGCTATCAATAAATATGGAAGAAATCTATCACCTGGATGACTATGTACCCCAGACTCACTCTGCCTGTGCTGGGTTCGAAGCTAAATTGATTGGCTCTGGGGCTGAGCCATTCACTCTGAATCGTGCAGGCGCCTAGTGGGCTTTTCTGACCCTTCCACAAGCAAACAGCATGCACTTAAGGTCCAAACAATCCAAACACTTTATATGCAAGCAGTGCTTGTTCAGATAGTTGGCTTTCTTTTTGAGATTTGTTTCTATTATCTTTAATTATGTGTATACGTATATGTCTGTGTATATATGCACAGGAGTGCATATACCCACAGAGGAGATGGACGGACATCTGTGAGCCAACTGGCATGTGTGCTGGGAACCAAATTCAGATCCTCTGCAAGAGCAACATACATGCTCTCAACTGCTGAGCCAGCCCGCCAGCCCCAAGATTCTTACTTGGTTCTATGTAAAAGATAAACACAATCAGAATTTAGAAAGAGAAAATAAACATGCATGAGAAAACCAAATCAACTCCAACAACCACTACCACACATGCTGACATGTTTCCTTCCAGTCTTTGCTTTGAGCCTGAGTCTCACTATATGGCCCTGACTAGCCTGGAACTTTCACTGACCAGACCAGCCTTAGACTCACAGAGATCTGCCTGCCTCTGTCCCGACTGCTGGAATTGAAGGTGTGTGCCACCACCATGTCTGGACTTCTAGTCTTTCTAATTTAACTTGCATGTACATATGTATAACCTATTTTCAGATATAACTGATATCATATTGAGCACAGTTCTATATCTGGTTATATAACATTTATATAGTAACTACTGGCACTGGTCTATTTAATATTTAACATAAATTCTCTTAAAATAAACAAAACTTGGGAGAGAGGGAATTCAAGACAGGGTTGTTCTGTGTAGCCTTGGCTGTCCTAGGACTAGCTCTGTAGAGCTAGCTCCTCATCTTTAAACAAGTCTTTATTAACAGCATCTTTAAAAGCCAAGTAATAGCCACCATGAAAGAGTTAGCATAAATACATTGTGAACTGGAAACCTATGTTGTTAATCATGTATTTACTACAATAAATATCACTGTACTAAGCAATTCTCTTCATAAGTGTTTGCCCATTTTCTGATCAATACCTGAAAGGAATTCCTCAGAGCACAACTAGTGTACCTATGGCGTGAACATAATGGTTCTTTTAAATAACATATTGTTCTTAGATTGACTTATTTTATGTGTGTGCCTTAGTGTAAATATGTGCATCACATACACACAGGAGCATGTGTCAGTGAGAAAAGGGTATGGAATCCTCTAGGACTGGAGTTACAGGCGTTTGTGAGCTGCCATGGAGATCCTGGGAACCAAACCCAGGTCCCCTACATGAGCAGCAAGAGTCCTAAACCACTGGGCCACCTCTCCAGCTCCATGGTCCTTAATGCCTACTAGCAGCCTAACTTCCAGAAGGGCTCTCCAGTCCCCTGGTGCGTTGTTAAGTGGGGAAAGTGGGAGGGGCTAATACTTGGATACTGAATGCTTCTTCTACATATGCTATTTAAACCAGTGAAAAATGAATTTTTGTTATTTTAAATGTTAATCCCTCCGTGATGAAAGGATGAATTCTCTTCCCCATATCTGGGAGCTATTTTTCCTACTCCAAGACTGCTATCCAAATTTTGCTGAGAAAGTAATTTGTTCTCACCAACTTGCTTTAACTTTCTCTATTTTAAGAAAAACAATATAGACCATCGTTTATCTATCAAGTTCATCTAAATGTCTTACACCAATTTTGTTGCAGTAATTTTGTTGGGGGTTATTTTTATTTATAGATTTGTTTTTTTTAACTTTATAAGTATGAATATCTGTTAATCTTTTCCTCAAAGATTTCTTTTATCACCTCTATGCATAGAAAAATGTTTCCAATCTAAACAGGATGCAAATGTCCATTCCTTTTCTTCTTGGTGTCTACTTTGCAAATTATCTTTTAAAATTTGATTTCTAACTTATTTTGTTCAGCAACACAGGCAAAACTCTGCAGTGGCTCCCTTAAATCCCTACCCAGCGCAGCAACTCCTGCCCAGAGACCCCTGCTTCCTCCCGCTCGCCTGGGCTCCTCTCCAGGGACACTCACAGGCATCTTCCAGCTTTGCTCACTAGCCCTCTCTGCTGCTAATGTGTCTACTTAGGAATCACACAACTGGTTTTGGTTGGCTTTGTTTGTTGGGATGGTTTGCTTTGGTTAACCCCTTGGGACTGACTACAAATCAAGCATACAACTTTTTGAGGCTACCCCTGCCAATCTGCTTTCATTCACTCTGAAGTGTCCTTCCATGTGGTCAAAGAAAACAGCATTTCTCTCTTGTGACTTCTGTACTTGGTCTTACTACATATCTGACCGTCTGGGCAACTGTTGAGTTTTCCAACTGGCCCCTTCCTACCTCACCACTGCAGCTTCTGCCACAGTTCAGAGTCTCTTCCCTGTGCCCCTGGACCCCGCTTCTGCCTGCACAGGCTTCTCTCTCCAAGTGGTCTCATCTGTCCTCATCACCACCAAATTAATCCTCCCACACTTACTTCTAATGCCCTTCCTCACAGTTCTATCCTTAGCTACAAAGACAGGCTTATGCAAGGCAGAATCTCATGTGGTCAAGTCAGCACGAAGAATGGACTGAAAAGACAAAACAAAAAGGAAACAGTTGGGACATAGTGAGCTGAAAACCACAAACCCAATCCTACTGCTACAAGTGATAGTCAAGCTCCGTCCTTTACTCATGTTTATGGAGAATATAAAACTCTGCCAAAAAAATCTAACAATAATAATTAGGTAATAATAATTATAACAACAATAATAATGGGCTCAGCGTATAAGGCCATTTACTGTTCTTGCAGAGGACCTGGGATCTATCCTCAACACCCACATACGTGGCAGCTTACAACTGTCTGCAACTCCAGTTCCAGAGAATCTGAGGGCCTTTTCTGGCTTCCTTTAATACCATGCATGCACGTGGTGCACAGACATACACAGGCAAAGTACCCATACACACAAAGTTTAAATTTTTAAAATTGCAGTATTAATCCCACTAAGTGAAACAGACAGCCCGCTCTTCCTGGGCTCCATTCCTGGATTAATACTCAGGAAGCATCTTCTCCGATTTGGCTCACCACTCATCTCTGCTGACATGACACAGTTTGAGATCGATTGCTCCAAAGGAACCCTTGTGAAATAGTAAATATATTGCTTCAAATTAAAATCAGAATAATGTGTGCTTTGTATGTATAAGATCTGGCTCGACTCCCAGCACCAAAAAGAATTGATAATAAAGCCATATCTATCCTTTCTTGTTCTCTGTAAGACATTAGCAAAGGAATATAAATACATTCCATTAGGGAAAGGGTAATTTATCATACAGTTTCTGCCCTGAGTCCTTTTCCTTCTCCAAGGTTCTAGAATTCAACGCAGGTGTACATGGGCACATGTGTACACAGGAATGCGAGTGAACTATTATGGTTTCTAAGACTGACATGTTTTAGAAAGACCATCCAAGGCAGAGGGATGCTCAGCGCAAAAAAATTCAGATTTATTCCCAGTCTTCAAGTATGTTAGGCAAAAGTTGACGCTGCTGTTTCATGAAGTCCAGGTACCTGTAGACTGAATATACCATTCTTCTGTTTGTTTGTCTTGCTGAGGTTAAGTGGTTACCACTGATTATAATTAGGGCAGAAAAGTTTAGTTTTGGGCCAGCAAGATGGTCCAGTGGGTAACAGAAGTTGCCACACAAGCCTGGTGACCTGAAGTTGATCTCTAGAGCCCATATAACAGTGGAAGAAACTTGCATAACGCTGCCCTCTGGCCTCTACACATACAGTGGCACCAAACGCCCCTACACACAGATCATAAACACAAGTTAATAATAAAATAAAAGCTGGACGCGGTTGCACACAACTGTTATCCCAGCACTCTGGGAGGCAAAGGCTGGTGGATCTCTGTGAGTTTGAGGCAGCCTGGTCTACAAAGTGGGTACAGGACAGCCAAGGCTACACAGAGAAACCTTGTCTTGGAAAACCAAAATACAATAAAATAATAATAATAATAATAATAATAATAATAATAATAATAATAATAA
>OU015755.1:94838049-94849977 GCA_907169655.1 Acomys percivali | reverse complement strand
AATAATAATAATAATAATAATAATAATAATAATAATAATAATAATAATAAATATTTTTTAAATCTAAAACAGTATTTCCTCTGAATTTCTTTGTGAGTGTAATGCTTATTACACAGAGTCTTTATGAGGAAATTTTAACTACCTATATTGGCCTGAATATTAATTCTCTCTAAGAAGGAAAACTCGAAATAGACAAGACTGACAGTAGATCCAACATGTGCTCCTCCTTCCATGGTTAAATAAACACACCAACAGCCCTGTAGCCACCAACTTGTGGTATTCAAGTCAGATCACAGTTAGCTATAACTAATGGCATAAACACGTTACCCACCATTTCCAAATTTAATCTGAGGAGGTCAGAAACAGCTGGAGTTCAATGGCACCCACTGACCTTTGCAGGTGGGTCTTGGCATCTTCTCAGCGACATGAAGGTGCAGCCCCGCCAGCTCCTCTCCAGACTCTGCTAAGTTAGTGAGGTCAGGTTTGGAGTTGGAAATGCCTACTGCTGAGACAAGAGAAATGTTGTGGCCTTAAATGAACAGTGACGTCGGAGAATTCAAACTGTATTTTAAAAGAGAACCCTAGATATGGAGTCACTTAGAAACACTCACCTGAGAACTAAGTGATAAGGACACATGGTGAATGCCATGAAAACAAATCTAGGCAGGTGACAAGGGCCTGGGGATTACTGGCAGCCTGGTGGAAAGATCAGGGCAGGGATCTTTTTAAGGTAGTCTAGTTTGGAAGGAAAAGAGTATGGACTCAAAACCCATCTCAGCTGGATCCACCTTAACTTAGCCCTGGGAGCTGAGGAAAAGTGAGCAAGTCCTTGATCTGATGCTCACTTCTTTAAAAGTAGTAAGCCACCAGCTGGGTGAGGTGATACAGGCCTCAGTCCTGGCACTCAGGAGGCAAAGACTGGTGGATTTCTGTAAGCTCAAGGGCAGCCTGGTCCATAAAGCAAATTCCAGGCTATATAGTGAGACCCTGCCTCGAAAAAGGAAAAATAAAGAGTGGAAGGGGAGGAGTAGCATCACCATGCTCATTTTTTTATACATTAAAGGTGTTACTATATGTGACACAATCACACAGTTCCTGACAAACAGAACACTTCCGACATAGGGATGTTCTTACTGACAAGCCTGTCATCTCTAACTCATCAAGTTCCTAGACTCCCTTTACCGCCAGGTGTTGAGCAGGTGTCTCTAAATGCAAAGAAAATACCTACTTCCCCCCAGTCTTTTCACCTCCTGCTATCAGGTGGACCCATGCCCTCACCTCCTGAGACCATTTTCCCATAGTTCTCCAGCATGAGATCCCAGTACTGCTCCTTCTGAGTAGAATCCAGCTGTCTCCACTGCTCCTGGAGGAAAAACCACAGAAGCATCATTCCAATGAAGGTGCTTCAACCTGCTTCCCAAACCACAGAAATCTGAGAGGTGGGCCTGGTCAGTGGGAGACCTAAGAGTCAGGGACAGGCAGCCAATGGGAAGATGGCAGGCTTCAGATCAGCATTCCATGCCGAGTTTAGAAAACCTTAGGGGTGAATTCCTGTTTTTATGCTGTATATATTTAGGAGTGAAGAGCACACACTCTGACCCTTGCTCTAATCTCTTTCCAGAGCTGCAGTGACGCTCTTCTGACACTGGGAATCTGCTATTGCCACTACTGGACAAGGGAGAAATTAAAAGGAAACTAGTGAAAACGTACAGTCAACAACCGCAAACCCTGATTCTGAAACAAAAGCTGGTGGCTTTGAAAGCTGCACACATCTGGAGCCCTCAGTGGTTCACAGGCATCCTTGTATGAAGCTGCCTTTACCCCCAGTGCTCCCACGCAAAGTGTTCCCCCAAAGTAGCCTTTTGTCTCTTCCTGAACTGCAGGCTGAAGACCCAGAATGGGAGAGGCCACCCATCTCCAATCCATCTGCTTTGCAAACTGAGATTTCAGCCTCTCCCAAAAGAGGCTGGCATTAGCAACCCACAGCAACCGGTAGCGTACTCTGCGGGTCACACACGCTGGAGCCCAGGCTCCTGACTGGCCACTTTCTAGCTAAGTGACTAGGTTGGGCAAGCTGCTTAACCTGCTGGAGCCTCTGTCCTCATGTTCTTAGCACTGAACTCAATAGCTTGTTGAGAGGTTTGAAAGAAATCCTCAAGTGCCAACCCCAGCTACGGCAGGCCGCGCACTTCTCGTCCTAGCTCTAAAGCAAGCCTGCCGCCTAGTGTCAGGAATGCCTCCAGCTGACAGTGAATTAGGTGCTGAGAGTTGGGGAAAGGAAGGAGATGAAAGGGGAAAAGAACTTTTTAGTATGAAAAATATCAGAATGCTGACAAGTTGTCTCAATATACTTAACTATATTTTAGATACAAAGTTAAATTTAAACATATTTTGTTACTGTTACATGAATGAAACTGCTGGAAACAGCCAGCCTGAGTAAATATTGCTAACTACAGGAGTCCTCGGCTGGAACCCAGACAACTCTCATTTGGGAGCTGGCAGGGAAAAAGAAAGATGCCACACAAGCACCTGACAGGATGCCAGCCTTGCTGGACACTGGGCATTTCCCAGTGTTGCTAAGTTGACAAACAAAAGAGCACAAGCACCAGACACTCCGCCTGACAGCCCAGGGCAGTGGGTCTGGGCCGCTCAACAACGCACCCCTGGCGGAAAGCCCCACACTCCAGAACTGCCAAGAAGCTGAGGCAAGGATGTAGCCCTCCTGGAGATGCAGTCCCAACATTCCACTCCAGAGGACTTTGTGTGCTCTCATGGAAAATCGTGTTCCACGTGGAAAGAGCGCCACCTTGTGGGCTTCTGAGCTATGCCACCTTCGAGTCCAAGTAGTGTCGGAGTCCTAGCCAGTCATAGCTTCTAATGATACACTATGCAGGGATAATCACACCCCTTCAGCACTCTGAAACGATTAGCAAAGTTCCCAATTTACAGACAAGACTGGAGGAAGGGGTTGTTTATGTTTAAATTTCCCTCCCTTTTCAAAGGATTCCATTAAATATAAGGATTTTGCTAGGCTGATGATGGTTGGGGTTGGTGGGTATTAGGATGCATAAGGATGACTTTTCATGTTAGTGCTAGGTGGGTAGTTGTCAGCTAGCACATGCACTGTGCATATTTATAGTTGCCAAATGCCAACACGGACACTGTATGTGTGGGTAGTCACCAGCTGGCTAACACAAATACTCTATGTATAGTCACCAATCAGCTAACACGGGCACTGTGTATGTGTGTAACTACCATTAAGGAATGGTCCTGCTGAGCATTTTGAATATTTGGTTTTTGTTTTATTTTGTGACTGGCCTCAAATTCTAACCCTGTTGCCTCGGCCTTTTGAGTGCTGGAATTATAACCAAGAGCCACCATGCCCAGCCTTGCTCATTCAAGTTATCCAGAACAGCTGATGGCGTCTGTACTAAGTATATTAACCAATTTTCTGGGAGTGTCCCTACATACTCCAGAAATAATCCTTTGACAAAGCAACAGGGACAGCTTGGTGCTACCATAAGAATAGACAGGTAGGCTAATGAATGATAGAATAGAGGCTCTGAAAATAATATGACAAAGCTATCGGCACTTAAGTTTTCCTCTACAGGCAAAAAGTTACATTGGAAAAAAGATAACTGCTCAACAAATGGTGCTGGCAAAAGCCAGTTATCTGCCTGAAGGGTAAAACGAGATTCTTATCTTTCAGTTTATATAAAAATCAATTTAAAAATGAACCAAAAATCTTAATTTAAAACCTTAAGGGCTGAAACTTCTAGAAAAAAAACATAGGGATTACTCTTTGAAACAGTGGGGTAGGCAAGAACTTTCTGACTAGAACACCAACAGCACAGGAAGTGGCAGTAACAAACACAGGACCAAGTGTGAACAGATGGACCACAGGAAGATGAAAACCTTGTGCACAGCGAAGGAAACAAGCTCAGAACACACGACAGAGCCCACAGGATGGGAGATCTTTATCAGCTACACTTCAGGCAGGGACTAATAGCCAGAATGTACAAAGAATTGCAGAAATTAAACACCATGGAATGAAACTGCTGGTAAGGAAAAAGGAAGCAGGCTTCTCTGGTGCTGTACCACAACTCTCCCAATCTACATGTTCGCATCTCTGGTTTCCATTACCCACTGTCAACTGTAGACTGAGAACATCCAATGGAACTTTCCAGAAATAATTCCTAGGGGTTTGGTTTGGTTTGGTTTTTTGAGACAAGGTTTAGCTCTGGCTGTCCTGGACTCATTTGGTAGAACAAGCTGGCCTAGAATTCACAGAGATCGGCCTGCCTCTGCCTCCCAAGTGCTGGGATAAAATGCATGCACCACATGTCTGGCTCAATTCCTAGGTTTTAAATTGTACACTATTCTTTCATTTATAATTTGTCTGCTTATTTGTTGTTCTTTGAGACAGTGTCTAGAAACTCATTATGTAGTATAAGTTGGCCTAGAACCTGTAACATCTCCCCTCCCCCCACCGCCTACTTGATTCTTTAACGTGCTAGAATTGAGGTACACCACCACACCCAGAAACTGTGCATCATTCTGAGTGGGTGACACAATTTCAAACAGGATATGAGTCATCAATTTAGGCAGCACATCCACCCTACATACACTCCCTGCCCCTGTCATTTGGCAGCTCTGTTTGCTGTCAGACTCCCTATTGCAGTATCAGGGTGCATCTGCTCAACTGCCCCTTATTCCACTTAAGAGAGACTTCAAAATACAAGAGATGGTGGGCATGCCTGAGAGAGGCCATGAAGTGCTTACTGGGTGCAAGATGAAAACACTTTCTACTCACGAAGAAGCCATACACAGAAGCTGCTCAGTCTGTGCGAAGAGCAAGTCTTCTATAAAGGTATGTACAGCAGGAAGTGATGATGGAAAAAAAATAGGAACTGCATCTAAGCTCTTCCCTCTGGGCATGTTCATGTTTCACGTCCTCTGGGCCTTGAATAAAGTTTAGCATTAAAAAAAAATGAAAAAGAAAAAGAAAAAAGAAAAAAAAAAGAAAAACAAGTCTTCTATCCATAAAATGGTGAAAAGGAACAAAATTAATACTAGTTTTGCTGTCACATTATGAATTGGAAAGTTACAGCCACGGAGGTGGGTGCTTTCGTTCCACCTCACTCCACCTTGCCGCACGGGCCTGTGCCATCTGACATCAGCACCTAAAGGATGAGTGGAGTGTCACACGGTAAGACACACTGACAGAGGAAAGCACACTCCTGTCACTCTCATTACAGAGTGCTACTGTAATTACTGCATTACTAGATGCCAGTGTTAATGTCTTACTTCCCACAACTTACAAATTAACCCTCATCAGAGAACTGGTAGGATAGGAAAACCCTGCTCTATGTACAGTGTGTGAGTGAGTCTATCCACAGTTTCAGACATCCACTGGGCTCTAGAAATGACACACACACCTGAAAAGTCTGCACAAACTACAACAAACTTTGTCCAAACAACTGCCAAGCTCAAGGATATTTATAAGAAAACAAAGACACTTAGCAGATGTCACATAACATTCACGGAGACTTGGGTGCTATCCCTGGAATGGACAACACAAAACCAGTGAGAGGACATTTTAAAAACAGGAAACAATACATTTTATGTAGGAAAAAGGAAGATGAACTATTTGGTAAAATTCTATTTTACATAAAATTCTAGAAAATACAAACAAATGTGTGCTGGTAGTTAGCAGGTATCTCAGAATGGCTGGCATACTGAAAATGACAGGAGACAAGAACTCAAAAGAAAGAGATGGGCTGGACAGACAGTGCAGCAGTCAAGAGCACTGGCTTCTCTCCCATAGGACCTGGGCTCATTTCCTAGCATCCACGTGATAGCTCACAGTCACCCATAACTCCATTTCCTGGGGATCTGCCTTCTACTGGCCTCCATGGGCACCAGGTACTAACCTGGCACACACAAGCAAAACACTCACACACATAAAAATAGAATTTTAAAAATCCTTTTAAAGAAAAACTTAAGAGGTAATTGAATATGATAGAGACATTTACTCTTGATTGTGCCTGTGTTTTGAGCTGCGTACGTAATTAGAACTACATGCTTATAGTTTATATGACTTATGTGAGTATGTACAGTCTATCAACACTACTTGTATGATGCCAGAGAGGAAAAGACTCACCTGTCACACATGAGAAATAACCACTCCAAGTCTCTAACAGACCCCTGTGTGGGCAGCTCATACTAGGAAATGAAATAGCCCTTTCTTCAAGGCCCTTTTCTCAAAGTAATACTTTTTTAAAAAGCAGAAACTACCAAGAGTCTTAGGCAAAGACTCTTCCCAGAGGCCAGATTCCATTAGCCATTAGCCAAGATGACTGACTAGAGAAGCAGGGGTCTCTCTCTCTCTCTCTCTCTCTCTCTCTCTCTCTCTCTCTCTCTCTGTCTCTCTCTCTCTCTCTCTCTCACACACACACACACACACACACAGCAACAGTTAAGTAACTGTTATGTAGCATGCCCCATTTCTGCTCCTCTTCTGAGTCTATGTCCCCATCAATACTCCTGGGCCAGGGGAGGCAAGGCAGAGGGCCAGGCTCACCTGTTGTAGTGCTGTTCCCACATCTTGGTCTCTGATAGGCCTCTCCTCAGGTTGGGCAGGAAGCTGGGAAGTAGCCAGAGCTTTGGCAAAGAAGAGGAGGCTTTCAGAATTCAGATGTCTCCCTTAACCATTCCCCATGGGGTGCCATGAAATTCTTCACAAATTAGAGCAGTTTGCAGTGTCAATCAAACTCAAAGGCTCATGTTCACCTCCTAACAACTACGACCCCTCCAACCTTCCTAACAGTCTCATCCATGTTTCTCCCTATTTCCCTCCAAAGAACCAAACCCCAAATGGTATGGCCCAGTCATGGAATAGTTTAACATACAGACCCTGGGCATCTCCACACCTCTCAGGGCATTGTGTTCTTTCAGCACATACCCAGTGCTAGCCACAACCCCCAGAGTTCTCCCAGAGATCACCACACAGTACAGCAGGGAACTGCCCCTCACCTAATTCTGGCTCCATGTCTGATTCCTTTTTCACATCATGGCTCAGCAGCTCCCTGGATGCTGAGGGTGACTTCTGAAGGGGCAGGTCCTGAGGCACCATTTCCAGCGGGAGCTCCACCTTGTCCTCTTGGCGGTGAGCCGACTTTTCCTTCTCAGATGGGATCTCTTGTCCTAGAACTTGGATATTGATCTAACACCAAAGAGCACTAGTTAGCGCAGGATGCCCAGTCAAGATTGCCGAGAGTTAACAGAACTGGCCTTCTAGAACAGACCATGAGATATTGCCAGTCTTATGGCCATGGGCAGAGGAAGAGGAAACCCCTCTGTAGCCCCGGGGTAGACGGAGGTAGACAGAGCTGAGGCCTAAAGCACATCTAGGAGACCTTCCAATCGTAACACTAATATTCGGTTCTACTACATGGCCTCCAACAATTAAAACTCAAGGCTGCTTTTCAGTAAATCATGATTCCTAAGGAGGTGTGGGTAGAGACTAAGCCACAGAAAGTAAGATAAGAGACTAGAATTTAATGTAAGCAGCGGGTGCTGTGGTCTTTGTTTCCTCTTCTAGGGAGAGCTTCTTGACGCCCTGTTGTCTCAGCAAGGAATCTCCCATTATCCTCCGAGTCCATGCTGAGCAGCTAACTCTTGGTGGTCCTTAAACAGAGGCAGGATGGGGCCTGGTTGCCAGCATGAGCAATCGTGGATTCCAGGCTTAAAACTGTCAGCTGAACCCACCTCCAACTCCAGAGAAGGGAGAGAGATCAGTGACATTTAACCACTGATGGCAAGTAAGTTAAGCGAGTGTGCCAGCGAGGTACACAATGGGGTTCCAGAGCTGCCAGCTGGTAAACTCAGTGCGGTCCCGGGGAAGCAGCAGGCTGGCAGAGGACTGGGGAATACCCTGTAATCATTCTTCACTTGTCTGCTTGTGAGGCTGACTCTACAGAGGCAACTGGTGAGAGTAACAGAAGCATGTCCCTGAGTCCTGGAAGTCATCCATCATCAAATCAGACAGCCAGTTTGTTAGACACCTGGTCCACGGCACATGTGAGTGGCATCTGAAGTGTAAGAGCAGCCCTGTGGGATTTGGCTCTGGTCTTGCGTAGATAGCTGTCACACCTGAACTGATGTGGTGATACTTAGTTTATATCAAAGACTCAAAGGACTGATTATCAGTTTGGAAAACCCTACATATTTGGTGTCATAACAACTATCAGAAAAAAAAAAAAAAAAAGGAAAATAAAATGAACCAGAGAAGGCACAGAGGAACCTGGGCTTTACTTGCAGACAAGATACTATGCTTACCCACTGCCACAGTCTCCAGGGGTCGCCCTTCAAGCTTTCCACAAGGGTCGCGGCCTCTTCTCCACTGCCTGGACACTGTTTCCTCACCCACATCTGGATCTCTCCGGGGAGGATGTTCAGAAACTGCTCCAGCATGAGGATGTCCAGGATCTGCTCTTTGGTGTGAACCTCTGGCTGAAGCCACTGGAAACAGAGCCTCCGGAGCTGTCTCAGGGTTTCCTGGGGCCCAGACATCACCTGGTAACGAAACTGCCTGAAAAGCTGGCGAGCAGTCTCGGGGTCGGAGAGCTCTCTTTGCTGGGCAGCATCTGGCCCAGAGAATGTGGCTTCCTCCGCCCTGGCCAGAGAAGGCAGCAGGCCTAGGGCCTGCCCCAAGTCAGCAGGCATCATCTGGCTTCACAGGGCCTCTTAGGTGAGGGGCTTCCAGGATAGGGCTGTCTCTGCAGAGAACGGTGTCTTCTAGGGAGCTGAAGAGTGAGAGCCGATGCTGTGTAAGAACAACACATAGTCAGGAACAACACAAGTGCACACTCCCCTGAAAGGCCTGCAGGCTTGGAACTGTCCAGTATGTACACGAGTCTATTTTGAGACGTTGTAAACTTGAAGCTACAAAGCAAACTACACCTTTACCCTGCCCATATTTATATTCTCTGTTGATCCTCAAATGCCCATAGACTATAGAGGGATGGAGTGTACATAGGTAGGCATGGCGGCACACACCTGCAATCTTAGCACTTAGGCTGAGGGAAGAAGATGGTGCGTTTGATGCCAACCTAAGCTCTATAACAAGTTCAAGGTATGTAGCAAGATCCTATTCAAAACAGAACAATAGGCTGCCATGATGGCTCAGCAGGTAAGCGAATTTGCTGTGCAAGCCTAATGACTTGATTTTGATCCCCAGAGGCCAGGGAAGGAGAGAGCTACTCCACACATGCAATGTAGTATACACATAGTATCCACAAAAAAAAAAAAAATTAAACTTTAAAAAAAACATGACAGAAAGGCACACATGAACCATTTTTCTATGAGTCTCCAAGTAAACACATACTTCCATATCTCTGTATCTGTAAGCTAACACATAACACTACTTAGGGTTGGGGCTGTACATCAGAGTGGAGTGCCTACTTGGCATGAGCAAAGGCCTAGGTTCAATCCCTAGCATCCTTAAATTGTCACAGTGACTCATGACTGCAATACTAGCACTTAGGAGGTAGAAACAAGAAGGTCAGTAGCTCAAGGTCATCCTCAGTTACACTGTGAGTTCAAGACCAACCTGGGATACATGAGAACCTGTCTCAACATAAGATTAGATTAGATTAGATTAGATTAGATTAGATAGCTAGACAGGCAGACAGACAGATATGGACTAGGGCTATCAGTGCCTCAGGAAAACAGGTTAATGTTGAAAGGGTGATAGGCTTCTGTAACAGATGTACAGGTCTCCATTACTACATATTCCTGTCTCAACATACCATGTTATCACATTGCAACAGGGCCAAGAGACCATACATCACAGCCTATCGTTTCAACTATAAGCCAAAACAAACCTCTCCTCCTTAGATCTGATTTGTCTCAGGTATTTTGCTAAAATGACACAAAGCTATCTAACAGGGCATCAGGATTTAGAAAACAGCAAATGAGGCAGTGAAAGGGGAAACAGTAAGTGCCAAGGTTATTATTAAAGTGTTTTCAAAGGATCATTTATTCTGTTAATAGCTAACTTTATTACAAGTGCTCATAAGACTGAGTCACTGGACTGGCCCTTAAAATGTCATGAAGGAGCTAATGATCACCATTTCTTTATAATACTAATGGCACACACATGCACACACGTACACACATGTATGCACACACTATATACACATGTACAATGATAATAATAAATTAAATTAAAAGGATAAGAAGGAAGAAGACAGAACGGAGGGAGAAGAAAGGATGGAAAGGAGAGAAAAAGGGGAGAAAGACAGATAAGTATAACGTCCAAAATCCAACCAGGGCTGTTTTCTTCAAGGATGCAGAAAAGGAGAGACAAGAACAACTTGATGATGTATGTTTTTCACGTGGACCTCACTAAGTTGATGGATTTTATTTTTTGTTTTTTGTTGTTTTAAAGAGCATACACACTTCATTCATATACTCAGGTAGTATTCAGTGGTACTAAGGTAACATTCCTAAAGTAAAGAATATGTATTTAGGGAATCCCATTTCTGGCCCTGGCAAAATAAGTGATAATACAGACTAGTCAGCCAGCTACAACCAGCTTCCAAGCTGGAGAAAACAGCTAAGACAGCCAGTTTCAGGCATTCCACACAGCAGGTGAGAATGCAGTCCTGGGAGAAATTGGTGAGGTACGCCATGACCACACTGGATGGCTATGTGAGGACATCTCTGCAGCCACAGTGCAGGGAACTCAGTGCCAGTGGAGCACAATGGTCTCAACAAGCTGAGGCAACAAGAGCAGACTCGAAAGACTGTGGTGGGAAGGAATGTTGGAGATGGGGACAGGTGTGACGCTGTGGCGGGAAGGAACGTTGGAGACAGGGACAGGTGTCTGTGTGGGGTGTGCCCTAAGACCAAGAACAGGCTTGAGATGAGGATGGAACACCAAGATTTTTTTTTTTTTTTTACACACCAAGATTTTTTAAAAGATTTTATTTACTTGTTATTTGTATACAGTGCTCTGCCTGCATGTACACCTGCAGGCCAGAAGAGGGCATCAGATCACATTTTAGATGGCTGTGAGCCACTATGTGGTTGCTGGGAATTGAACTCAGGACCTCTGGAAAAGAGTCAGTGCCCTTAACCTCTGAGCCATCTCTCCAGCCCCTGGAACACCAAGATTTAACAGAGAGCATAACGTGCGCATGCGTGCGCGCACATACACACACACACACACACACACACACACACACACACACACACACACACACAGCCAGTCAGGAACAAGGCACTGGAATTTTTAATCACTCCAGGATGGCCAGGACTACACAGAGAGACCCTGTCTCAAAACCACAGAGAGTAACAAGCACTCTCACCTTCCCTAACAAAACCTAGAGCCAAGTTGCTACTAGATCCACCAGTAGCAGTTTCATTCATCAACTTGGAGAGCTGTGGGGAAGCACCCAGCTCCAAAGATGTGCTCCGGTGAAGTGTAAAATAAAGCCTAGAGTAAGTGGACTGCCTGCTCCAACAAACAGCAACATCCATCAAGAAGATAACTGGCCTTCTGCATCACTAATGGTCTCACTGTAAGACAGAAGGCAACCAAGATTACTAGACACACAAATTAATAGGAAAATATGACTTAAAGGTGAGAAACAGTCAACAAAAACCAACTTCAAGATAGTCAAGGGCTTAGAGAAAAACAACTCAAGTCCAACATAAAAATTCTTCAAAAATTACAATTAAATACACAGTTTACAGGGGCCAGGTAGAATGCATGCCTTGCATGTATGAGGCTCTGGCTCAGTCCACAGAACCTTAAAGCATGCATACAAACACACCACACACACACACACACACACACACACGAGAGAGAGAGAGAGAGAGAGAGAGAGAGAGAGAGAGAGAGAGAGAGAGAGAGAGAGA
>OU015755.1:94802459-94830910 GCA_907169655.1 Acomys percivali | reverse complement strand
TGTGTGTGTGTGTGTGTGTGTGTGTGTGTGTGTGTGTGTGTGTGTGTATGTGTGTTGCACCTGTGCCAAGGCCTGTGAGTATGGAGGTCAGAAGGCAACTTTAGGGAGTCAGTTCCTTCCTCCCACCATGTAGGTTCCAGGATCAAACTCAGGCATTGGTACCCACAGTCACCTTGCCAGCTTGGAGCCTAGGATTTAGTACATGCTAATCAAGCACTCTACCAACGGAGAAGTCACATCCACAGACCCCAAAGTACATTCATAATCAAATACTACTTTACACACGTGATACAATCAATAGCAATGCTAACTCAGTCAGATCTGACCAAGAGGCTAGGAAATAAATATGTGATACATATACTGTCTGTAAATTATACATACAGATAATCTATGTGAAGTGTATGGAAAAGTTATATGTGTGCATAGTGTGGTGCTTGTGTAGAATGTGCAGAAAGAATCCTCCTAGCAGCTTGGATTTGCATAACATTCTACCCAGTAATTCACGAAATGTCATTAAACCTAATGGACAGATGTTTGGTAGCCTCTCTTTGGGCCCTAATAGGCAAGAACAGTATATAAAACCCTCCACAGGAAACATTTTAGTGCCTTCATTGTAAGACTATTGGTTACAATTATGAAAATTTAAAACTAGATGATGGTTAATTTGCAAGAGCTACTGACTCACATGAGGGACTGGAAATTAATAGTCACAGATGATATTAAAAATAAATGTGAACAATAATGTAATTTATCCACTTGAAGTTTTTGTGAGGCGTGTTTTGCTGTTTTACTTTGACAATGGTTAAAACCATCAGAAATAAACTAAACTTAAAAGGAGAACTTAAAAGTCTCCTTATCCCAGAAGAGCAAAACAGCATTTTCTCAAATCCAGCATTCACTATGCTTTAATGAGAACCTTATTTAATAAGTAACATGTGTATTTTTAAGTGTTATTTTTCGTTTTTACCTCTTCCTTTTATTTTTTAGCTTTTTGGATATTTCATAGTACATAAAAGCACAGGAGAGAAGATTAGACTAGTTTAGCTTTAAAATAATTTAATTGATTAAAATAATTTAATTGATTGAAAATGCATGGACAAAAAATACAGAATCCTGTTCTAATTCCAATCTGGCCATGCAGCATTCAGTGGGAGCGGGTTAAAACCATGTTATTTATGCCTCTCCCCAAATTGTAGTCTCTCAGAGGCAGAGCCTGCAACTGGATCTTTTAAACAAATGTTTTTTAGGTTTTTTGTTTTGTTTTGTTTTTTGAGACAGAGTTTCTCTGTGTAGCCTTGGCTGTCCTGGACTCCCTTTGTAGACCAGGCTGGCTTCGAACTCACAGCGATCCGCCTGTCTCTGCCTCCCAAGTGCTGGGATTAAAGGCATGCACCACCACTGCCCGGCCTAAACAAATGTTTTAATGCAGTTCTGTGGTCACTGATCTGGGGAGCAATACCACAATTCATGATTTTAAAGCCTCATGCATGGGAGCTGGGAGATGGTTCAGTAGTCCCCAACACACACTGCACTAGCAGGGGACCAGAGTTCGTATTCTAACACCAACCTTGATTGCTCACAAGCAAGGGTTCTGATGCTTTTTTACTCTGAAGGAACGCTCAAAGGCATGCACAAGCACACTTGCACCCACATGAACACACACACACACACACACACACACACACACACACACACACACACACTTTTTAAAAACCTATTGAACCACACAAGGTGGTACACACCTGTAATCCCAGCACTTGGGGTGGCAAACAGATCTCTGTGAGTTCGAGGCCAACCTGGTCTACAAAACAAGTCCAGGACAGCCAGGGCTACACAGAGAAACCCTGTCTGAAAAACCAAAACCAAAACTATTATCTCAGTCTTCAGAAGACAAATACATGTAATCATTTGCAGTACTGGTGAGTTTTCAGGTAATGTAATAAATACCCTAGAAAACTTACAAAAGAAAGAAATATTTGGTTTGCAGTTTGGGTTGGTTTTAGTTCGTCATGGTTTGGTCTTGTAGCTTTAGAGCTTGTGGCAAGTTGGCACTTCATGGCAGAAGAATGTGGAGAATAAAACTGCTCCGTACGGCAGGGAAACAAAAGAGAGGTGTGTAATGGCCACTATTTTACCCAAAGTCATGTCCCCTTAGGGGTTGGACAGATGGCTGACTCAGTGGTCAAGAGAACTCACTGCTCTTCCCAAGGACTGAGGTTCAGTTCCCAGCAACCATATGGTGACTCTCAAAGGAGTTTCAAAGGACCCACTGCCCTCTTCTGCCCTCCAAGGGCACCAAGTTTGCACAGGGATAGGCATACATGCAGGCAAACATTTATTCACACACATGTAAAACAAAAATTTTTTTAGCCAAAACTGTGTCCCCAATAATTCAAAGACCCTCCGTCAGTAATACTGCCATCTTTTGTTTGCTGGGTGGTTTGTCTTTTTAAATAGAATTTATCCACTTTGGCCTAGAACTCATAGCTATCCTCCTGCCTCAGCCTCCCAAGCAAGTCCTACATATATGTGTTTGTGATGGTTAGTTTGGAGGGCTAACTGGAATTAAAGACCTAAGCCCTTTCTTTGAGGAGAGACCAGGACTTGAGACTGTGTAAGAGCTCCGAGCACTGGGAATGCTGAGGCAGGCGGCCATGCTGAATTTGAAGCCAGCCAGAATGCAGAGCAACCATGTTCCAACAAACAAAATGATCCAAACCCCCAAAGCCTGTCCCCTCTGAAAATCCCCACAAACTATAACAACAAAATAGTAATCTCAGATGTGTTAGGACTCTAAAAAGAAACAGCATAATGTAAGTTTTAAAAAGAGCTTATCATAGATACCTGTTAACTGACAGCTAGACCCCTCAATGAAGCAACAATCACTTTTCGCGTGAGGTTCAACCTGGAGGTGTTTGTCCGGAAGTGTAGGACATACTGCAATGGGTATAATTCAACATAACTGTTCACTGAGACTCCTATGGTATTTATGGTCACTGTGAACCTCACCTTTCAGTATCATGTTAAAATGCCATGGCAAAAAGTGTGATAAAATAATGTATAGGCCCGGTTCTAGTTCTTGCTATTATCCACAGCAATCTCCCTTCTGAAAACAGATGCCACACGGGCATTCAGTGAATTACTACTAGGTTTCATGGTAAATCAGGTACAGTTTGTTCTCAGAATTTTACATCCATTTTCTCATTTGATTTTTGCAATAATCCTGAGAGGACGATGAATTGTTAGCACTCAAGTTACCAATGAGAGCACTGAACCACATCAAGATAGCCAAGTGACCTGCAAGGCTTCATTCTTAAAATGTCTGTATCTGTGGGTCACTTTTTGAGCTTCCTTTCTCACTCAGGAAAGGGCAGCACAGCCTTGGCGCAGACTGGCCAAACTGCTAGCTCTGCAGGTGGTTCCTATCTGTGCTTTCTGTTGGTTAGGTTTGCTGCCTGTGGATGGACAGAGAGCCTGCAGCTCAGCCTGGGCCAGTGCTACTGCTCCGTTTCACCCAAGCCCGGAGTGTGCTCTTTCATCTCATCGACTCACCTAGAGTCCTTTAAAGTTGGGCCTAAGCGTCTTTAAAGTGCTTCCTTTGCTTTAAGGTACCTAAATCCTGGAACTTGGGATAGGCAGACTCTGCCCTGCTGTGACATCGATCTCACCTTTAAAACCAGGACTCTGAAGAAAAGTCTTAGCAGCGAGCAGTGGGCGGTCCCATCTGTCCCTGCTGCCTGTACTGGGAATGGTTGGATGCCTGCCCAGGCTGGAGTTCTGTCTGCATTTGGTTTTTCAGACTGAATTTACCTCCTTCCAACAGAAGCCTCCAGGCGCATGTGGTGGCTCTGAAAGGTCCCTTGGTCAGTGGAAAAGCGAGCTTTTTTTCTTCCCCTGGAGAGATGAGAAGACTGAGTTATGCTGTCTTAGATAATCAGCACACCCACTCAAATCCTGGGGAACACACTTCGAGAAAAAGACGGGAATTAACCAGACTCTGGGCTGCTTTTCTTTAAACTACTACTTCTCAGAATGTAGCAGATCAGGAGAAGAGGAAGAAAATGAAAAGTTAATCAGGAAAAGGGGTCTGTTTTTATTTTTATCTTATTTTATTTTTTGGATTTCCAAGACAGGGATTCTCTGTATAACCCTAGCTGTCCTGGACTCTTTTTGTAGACCAGGCTGGCCTCGAACCCTGCAGAGATCCACCTGCCTCTGCCCCTGAGTGTTGGGATTAAAGGTGTGTGCCACCACGCCCAGCTGAGATCTGTTTTTAGAAAGTCTTAAAGACAGATGCTGCAGGGAGTTTTGGGTTATCCACAGAGATGGATGTGTAATCAAGGAAAAAAAACAGTCCATTGTTGAGAGACACTAGTTAGCCACAAGCAAGCAAGGAATGAACACTTTAAAGCTTACACAATTTTGGGCTGGAGATGGGTCAGCAATTAAGAGCACTGGTCATTCTCATAGAAGACACAAGCTCAGTTCCTAGCATCCACACTGAGCAGCTCATACCTCTTGTAACTCTCACCTTCAGGGAATTCAATGCCCTCTTCCGGCCTACTTGGTAGGTACTACATGAACATGGCACACACAGAGAGAAGCAGACAAATACACATGAATACATATGAATAGTTTTAAAATATTTATCTTTATATGATGTATATGCGTGTTTGCATGTATGCCTCTGCAACACATGTGTGTAGTGCCTGCAGACAGAGCTACAGACTGCTGTGAGCCACCATGTGGGTGCTGGAAACAAAACCCAGATTCCCCTGGAAGATCAGCAAGTGCTCTTAACCCCTGAGCCATCTCTCCATATCCCCATCAGCTGTGTCTGAAAATGTCACTTACCCACACCCTCATCAACATAGTGTGTTAATAAATTTTGCCTGTAAAACGTCATATTTCACTGTGCTTTTTAATGTGAAATTCACTTTAGTATGACTAAGTTGTTTTCCCCAACACTCATCCATCGCTGGTGTGAGTACAAACTTGTACAGCCATTATGGAAATAAGTGTGGGGTTCATCAGAGAGATGCGACTAGATCTAGCTCAAGATCCAGCTATACCATTCTTGAGACTATGCCCAAAGAATGCATCATCCTACAACAGAGTCCTTGCTCAAACATGCTCATGTTGCTCCATTGATAATAGCCAGAAACTGGAAACACACTAGACTATCTATCAATGAATGAGTGGATAAAGAAAATGTGATACATTTGCACAATGGAATAGTATTCAGCCATTAAAAAAATAAAATCATGAAATTAGCAGGTAAAGGGATGAAAAAAAAAAATCATCCTGGGTGAGGAAACTCAGATCCAGAAGTACAAATATGGTATGCATTCTCTTACATGTGGACGTTGACTGTTAAGTCATTGATAAGCAAGCTGCAAGCCATAGAACCAGAGGCTAGGTAGACAGTAAGAGACTAAGGGAGGGATAGATGACCCTAGGAAGGGTAAACAAATTAGATAGTTATGAATGCACAGGGAAGAGGGAGGGTTGGAATGTGAGGATGAGATAGGAAAGGGGAGAAAAGGGAGGTGAGGAAGGGAGTACAAGGAGGGACAGCTAAAACTAAGGGGAGCCCCAGCTGGACATCACTTGTCACCAAATGGACCTTCCAGCACCAGGAATGAGTTAAAGCTGATCAAGTGTTTGGCTAAAGAGGTCCCCACGGGAACCACCAAACAAGCCAGGCTATTGACAAGGCTGGTGGTGGCTCTTCACCAACTGGCAGTAATGCTCTGTGGCTGGAGACAACACCTATACTATACAACTCATTCAACACAAAGAAGGTAAGCTGGTGTCTACCTAGCGCCCTCTTCCCTATGGGCTAGTATTCACAGTGCAGGAAGGTGCGCATGCTACCAAGGGAGAAAGATAAACACCAACCCAGCTACAAATGTTTCAATCTACACATGTGACTCACCTGCAAGATATGCTAGCACAACAGTGGCACAGAGCTTGTGGGAGCAACCAACCAATACCTGCTTTGAGTTAAGGCCTACTCCACACGATGGAACACATTTTCCAACACTGCATGGCTGGCCAAGAACCTGAGACTAGATAGGCCAGGGGCCTAGGAGAAAACCAAGTACTACTGTTTTGCTAAAGGGACATAACAATCGAATGGCTCCTAATGACATTCTGCTATAGTCATGCCTGCCATGTCATGCTCAGCCACCATTAGAGAAGCTTCCTCCTGCAACAGATGGGAACAAATACGGAGACATACAGCCAGACAATATTCAGAGTGTGAGAGGATTTGGAACACTCAGCCCTACAAGGGAGGTCTCCATCAAATCCCGCCCCTCAGGGCAAAGGGAACTCTGTAGCAGAGGAGGCAAAAAGAGTGTAATAGCCAGAGGGCATGGAGGATGCCAAGAAATCAAGGCCTTCTAGTCACAACTGGGCTGGAATACATATGAACTCACAGAGACTATGCTAGCATGCACATGGCCTACATAGGTCTGCACCAGACAGGGTCCTAGAGCTGAAACAGGTGAACACACTTTGTCCCCAACTGAGAAACTACCTTCAATTGATAACAACTTGCAAATGAAAAGCTAATTTTCTCCAAGGGAGTCTAAGTGGAAAACTATTCTTAAAAGGAGGTTGTGTGCCCAGGAGTAGATAGACAAAACCAAACAAACCCAGTGGCATCTTTGGAGGATCTTTGTCTCATAATAATAAGTCATGGCATCATCATCATCATCACCATCATCTTCTTTACCTTAAAGTTCTTTGCATACATATTATAGCGTTTGTTTTTAATACTTATGGGGTTCTTGTGTATATGAATGTTTGTTATTCTGCATCTATATGCATTTCTTGTCCTTTTTCCTTGGCTCTTTTTCTTAATAGTTTTGTCATATTATAATTCATTTGAACTTGGTTTGTCATGTTTTATTTTCTTATTAGTCCTTAGATGCCTTTGTGTTTTCTAAGAAGCAACAGAAAGGGTGAGGGTCTGGATGGGAAGGAAGGTAAGGAGAAAAGAAACTATAATCAGAATATATTGTATGACAAAAATCTGTTTTCAATAAAAGGAAAGTTTTTCCCCATTCTTCTTTATTTCTTCCCTTCTATTTCCTTCATTTATTTTGTTTTGGTGTGTGTGTGTATTGTATTGGGGCTCTAACTCAGAGCCAAGTATGCACTTCCCTGTGCTATACCAGTCCTGTATGAAATTCTAATAGAGAAATTAGCTCTTTGCTGTAAATTGAAGAATACTTTCCTTGACCTTTGTTTGGTTTTTCACTTGTTTACCATAACTTTTGCCAAAAAAGCATTATTTTATTTCTCCTCTACAACTTTTGTGCTATCCTCTGTTGTATTGATTTCTTGGAGTTTTTGTTTATTTGCTTGGTTAGTTTAGTTTGGTTCCTGTGTGTGTGCACTAAAACTTCCTATATTGTTGCTAAATTCCCTTCCCTGGGGGAGAGGTAAACGATGTCTACCCCTCTCAAGGTCCCAACAACAAAGCAAAGTATGACTCCACCAGAGTTCACTGGGGAGCCTGTCTTAATTACTTTTCCATTGCTATGACAAAACTCAATGACCAAGGCAATTTATAGAAGACTGAATTTACTGGGTGAGTTTTGAAACCTTAAAGCCCATCCCCAGTAACATACCTCCTCCAACCAGACTGCACCTCCTAATGCTTCCCAAACAGTTGACTCAAATGAGGACTAAATATTCAGAAATATGGGCCTACGTATACAACTGGCTGGGAGAGGTGGCTAGAATCTTAGGAACCAACAGCCCTTTTCACGCTCTCCTATGAGGAAGGCAAATAGTCAATAGGCCAATCTCTGATGATCTTTGGTGACTGTGCCCAGCAGAACTCTTGAAGATGATGTGAGTTGGCAAAGAGCATAGTCCTGTATTCCAGATCCAATTTATCTTTTTCTGATTTAATGTTTGAGATAGAAATTAAAGCTTAATTGTTTGCAGATGTCTGTTTCTGATTTGAGAGCCCATCTTTAATTATACTATATTGTTGTATGTATGCAAATTTATTTCTGGTTTTGCTAACAGGTTTTGTTCATCAGTCTACTTATGTGCTAAGGATCAGGCCTAACACTTTGGACTTGCTAAAGAAGCATTCTACCACTCTCAGCCCCTGAAGCATATTTTCTCAGTCTGTTAAGTTTGGTGAGAGGCATTTTATCAATCTACCTTAATCCTAGAGAATGAAATTGATCATGTTGCCATTTCTACATAATATGAATGAAATTACTTTTCACATTTTAATATGACTAACAATTCATTCTTTAAAAAGTTCACTGTGTGTGTGTGTGTGTGTGTGTGTGTGTGTGTGTATGTGTGTGTCTGTGTGTCTGTGTGCCCTAACACCTGTATGGACATCAGAGCACAGTTCTCAAGAGTCATGGGTTCTGTGAATCAAACTCAGGCCATCAGGATCTCACAGCAATCATTTTTACCCTCTGAACCACCTCAGTGACCTACAATTTCCCCTTTCTATAAGTTAGCCATATTTTATAGGAGAAAAAAGAAACTCATTATTTTTCATTCATAGTCTGAAAAAACCTGGACTGATTGTAAAGTTCATACGGAAAGGTGTCAAAGCAGAAATATGAAAGATGAAAAATTAGAATGCTCTAGTTGTGCTAGGTATTAAAATGTCCCAGACTGGCCTCAAACTCCCTGTGTCAGAGGGTGTATGAGGATGACCTTGAACTTCCGATTCTCCTTCTACCTGCCTGTCTGGTGCTGAGATTGCATTAGTGTTTGTCATTGCACTGTCTTGCATGGTGCTGGGAATGAACCTAGAGCTTTGTGCATGCTAGGCAAGCACTCTACCAACTGAGCTACAGTCCCAGTCCAAGTTTAACTCCTTACAACAAACTTTACCTCTGTCATCTGAAGGCTGTGCAGTTCTATGTTGACATTAAGATGGGCTTGTGCTGTGTGAACTGCAGGAAGAGGTCTGTTTCTTTTCTTCCTCCTCTTCCTTCTCCTCCTCTTCTTCTTCTTTTCAATGCTGATAATTTTCTGGGCATGCAGGACTCATGCAAGCACTTTTTCTTTGAACAATAAACCCAGATCAGCCTTTTCAGCTATAAGCTCATGAAATTTCTCATGAAATTGCATGAGAAAGGGAAGAATTTTAGGAATTGAGTTTAGTTAAATGAACTGTATTTGAAGTTCTAGGGTCTGTATCCTATGATGAAAAAAAAAAAAAAAAAGCCAAGAGAAGTTGGCTGTGATGGTGAATACCTATGGTCCCAGTATCTGAAAGGCTGAGGAAGAAGACTTTCCAAAAGCTTCAGATGAGCACAGGTTACATAGAGGGACCCTGTCACGAACATCATGAACAGAACCCACAAAACAACAACCAAAAAGGACTCGATGTAGTGATGAACACCTATAAGCACAGGTATTGGGAGGTGTTGTATGACACTGCTCCTAAGGAAATGCAGACAATTGTCTACTCATCCCAGATAAGAAACAGACAACAGACCAAATAAGGATATTGTCAAAGTCCAATTGTTGAACCAATGGAGTTACTGGGATTGCTCACAGGAGTGTAGGTGAGGGGTTGCTTACTGTAAGAGAAATTACTCAAAGATAGTTGTATCACCAAAACCCAAGACTCCATGGGTGGCATCCCATAAACACTGGAAACCTAGAGTGCACTGAAAACCTGCAGGCCACGCCACAGGTCAGTGTCTTTTTTGGGGTGGTTGTTCTGATGGTCTGAGATTGTAATCTTTTGGGCTATGTATGTTTGGGGAGGCAGATGCCTAGTAATCTGGTCAGTTTCAAGGACTTCCTGAAGCTTTTGTGTTGTATACTTCTTGAGTTTAAGGAGCTTCCCTGCAGGATGGAATGTTTCACCCTCCTTTAGAGCATCTTGAGGCTTAATGACCTTCCCTTCAAGATGGGATGCTTTATCTTGGAGGAAATTACTACACAACAGATGGCAGAGGCAGGTGGATTAATGAAAGATCAAAGTCAGAGTGGTCTAAGTCTAAAAAAGGTGGCAGTGAGGAAGAGTCAATAAAAACAATAACAACAACAACAACAACAACAACAACCATCAATCATTTCTATTTGTCTTATGGGTAAAATATTATAATATATCTTTGTTTTAATGTGCATTACTATAATTACACATGAGAGTTGTAATCATAGGTTTCAAATAATGAAATATACATCAGTCATTCATGTTTTATTCATTTTTATTGCACTATGCTAGCATATTGGCTTGTGTGCTCTTTAGATATTAAAATAATTAAAAGTGTTTCTATGAATTATGTATCCAGAACAAACAAGTAAATAAAGCCTTCCTGGTAGCTGGGCGTGGTGGTACATGCCTGTAATCTCAGCCTGAGGCAGGGAAACTAAGAGTCTGAGGTCTTTTTGGCTTTCAGTGAATACTGAGACTCCATCTGAAGAAAATCTGAGTCAGTCAAACACAGTAATTCTTTAAAACTTTCCTCTTGTGATGTCTATCTTGCTCATTAGCATTATCATGCCACATATAACTTTATTTTCTTGTTAATCCCAAATTTAGGGGAATTTCACTCTTTTCCACATTCCAAAAATAGTTATACACCCAGCAATAATCATTGTTAATCTATACTGATGATAAAGTGATTGTTTTTTCAATTACTAGCACATTTTAATTCACTAGTATCTCATGAGTACATAGCCCAACTTCCAGAATGTGCCCCTTGCAGAGAGGAAGGCAAGCCCTGACTAGTTGAATCTGTTGTCGTCTGATTCAGTCAGAAGTGACTGCTGACAGCTCAGAGTTCATGGCAGTCCCTCTTGAAGCAAACAATGACTGGTACATATTTGCTTTGTGTTTTTATATTGTCTTTATATAGATTTATAGGTAAAGATTTAATACCTGTTTGTTCAGTTCATTGGATATTGTAGGTAAAATGGCCCCAGACATAATGAAGCTCACTAGGGAGACCACACTAAAAAAGACAGATAACAATCTGCACATAGGTGGCGAAATCGAAACCCTCGGGTATTCTGGGAATACAGATGACTCATCCACTTTGGAAGGAGTCTGATAGTCCCTTAAGTGGGTACACACAGGGTTTCCCTAAGAGCTGTCCGTTTCCTCCTTAGGTACCCACCCAGAGATCAGACAATTGACTCCCACAGAACAACTCATACACAAACATTCACAGCAACATTGTTGAGAATAGCCAAAAAGTGAAAACAACTTGAAACGCCCATCAATGGACAAATGGAAAAACAAAATATATCACAGTAATGCAATGTCCCAGTTTTCGAGTTGCCAAAAGGAACAACGTGCAAAAACCCAGGCAAATCTGTGTAGACAGGAAGTAGATTCTCTCCTAGACCTAGGAAGGGCGTGTCAGTTAGGGTTTCTACCAGTGTGGCAAACATGATGGAGCGGGGCTGGGGGAGGGGCGATTTCATCCTACAGCTTTACAGTTCCTCAGGAAGACAGTGAGTGCAAGAACTCAAGGCAGGAACCTAGAAGCAGGAACTGAGCGGAGACCATGGGAGAATGCTGCTTCCTGGCTTGTTTCTGCTGGTTTGCTCAGTTTGCATCCCATACCTCCCAGGACCACCTGTCCAGGCATGACAGAGCCCACACTGGGTCCTTCCTCACCAATCATTAGTCAACTCCTCTCCCCAAAAAACCAACCACAAAAGCCCACCTCACAGACTTGCCTACAGGCCAGTGTTATGGAGGCATTTTCTCATTTGAGGTTCCCTCTTCCCAGACAACTCTAGCTTGTGCCAAGTGACAACACAGAGGGCGTGGCTGGCCATCACTGGGGGTCAGGGGTGACTGTAAAAGGGATAGGATTCTGTTGGGGCAATGAAAACATTCCAAATTTGCTTCTTGTGATGGCTGCATACGTCAGTGACTATACTAAAATCACTGAATTGTACTGGTCAAGCGGGCAAATTGTGTGGTATATGGAGCACAGTTTAAACCTCTTCCCAGAAAGACAGAACGAGCCAGGTGCATCCATACTTTTCTTCTTTCTGTGACCAGAGATTTTAAAAAAGCAACTTAAGGAGAACATATGTATTTGCCTCCCAGCCTGAGGGTGGCGTCAGTCCATCATGATGGGAAAAGCACAGCAGAAGGGATATGATTCTGCTGGTCCCATCACATCAGCAGTCAGGGCCAGAGATGAAGGCCAGTGTCCATCTCATGGTCCCCTTCTTATTGAGGCCATAACTGCAGCCCATGAGATGATATCACCCACATTTCAGAGAGAGAGATTTCTTACCTTGATTAACCCAGCCTGGACATCCTCTTATAGAGTCTCTCTGAGGTTTGTCTCCTAGCAGATTCCAGATTCTGTTCAGTTGACAATCAATATTGGCCTTCACAGCAGGCAGGAGGGCACATGCCTATAAGCCTCACATGTGGGAGACTGAGACCGACAGAAAGATCCCTAGTTATTTTTGTATGAGCAGCCTGTGTTCTATTGCGTGACTGCCTTAAAGCAAAGGATGAGCGAGATAAAGAAGTGTTATTAAATTCAAACCATATATTGTTATCTAAAGACTAAAACAAACAAACAAAAAAATGCCCAACCAGAAAGCCACAATAGTGTACCCGTGCACTCCCTTAATTACTAAATTCTATTCTCACAAGCCAGTCAGTAGGACAAACTTCATTTAGGTTTTCAATTACATTGCTTCTTCTGTAATTTTATTGACAGCACGATTTAGTGACATGTTTAGTTTTAGAATTGTTTTTAGTTGTCTTGTACTTTTGATTTTTTTGTGGTATTATGACATTTCAGACATACAGTTCAAAATTCTGTAGCTTGAATCAGTGTACTGATCCTCTAGACTTTATCAACTTAGAACATTTTAGAAAGCTTCTTTTAGCATGTAGCTACTCATCTTTCCATTCCTGTGTTCTTCAACTCAGCCATTTTTCAAAGTCTATCGCACATTACCAGGCAGTACATGGCCTCCTTAAATACATCAATATAGGATTAGCTAGTGTTTGCTATCTGATAGGTTCTTTTCAGATGTAAAATATACATACAAACTACACAAGGCTTTAGTATACACTGACAGTGTGTATACTGCCTTTCAAGACAGAGGGTGTGGCCATCATTCCTGGCTGGTCCCTCTCCCTCTCTCCCAGAGGGGCACCTACTGTTCTTTTCCCTCCCTGCCCGCCTTCTCTCTGCTCTCTCTTCCCCTCTCTCTCCTTCCTTTCTCTACAGTGTCTCACTATGTAGCCCAGGCTGGCCTTGAATTTGTGATCTCCCTGCCCCAGCTTCCCAGTGCTGGGATTATAGTTAGATTCAGCCACACCTGAGTTTCACTTTACTTGACTTTTCTTGTCTCCCTCTCTTCCTTCCTTCCTCCCTCCCTTCCCCTCCTCCCTTCCCCTCCTCCCTTCTTATCTTCCTTCCCCTCCTCCTTTCCCCTCCTCCTTTCCCCTCCTCCCTTCCCCTCCTCCCTTCCCCTCCTCCCTTCCCCTCCTCCCTTCCCCTCCTCCCTTCCTATCTTCCTTCCCCTCCTCCCTTCCCCTCCTCCCTTCCCCTCTTCCCCTCCTTCCTTCCCCTCCTCCCTTCCCCTCCTTCCTTCCCCCCTCCTGTCCTTTCTCCCACCCTCTTTCTTCTTTTTGATGTTGTCTGCCCCTCCTCTTCCTTCCCTTTGAGACAGTTTCTCCCTCTGTAGCCCAGGCTGGCAGGGAACTCTCACTCTTCCTGCCTTAACTTCCCTTCCAGAATTCTGGGACACAGGCATACATGACAGCACTTAGCTTCCCTCTCTTTTTAAAGAGAAGTTAGAGAACCAGAAGACAGGTTCTGAGCACTGGGTGTGGATGTAGTTCTAGTAGAATAAAGTCACACCCTCTTGAAGTGTATTTGTGTCTGCTCAGACCATGGCCAGTGCTGCCAATATTAGCCTCCCCTAGAGCTTTCATGCTTTCATTTATATTGTTATGAACAGTGCCATGATAAACATTTACCTGCAGTTCTACACAGATGCACAATTATTGGAAGTTAAAGTTAGTAATATCACCTGAATGGCTACCCGACATGAGCTGATAGTCTGGCTTTTCTGGTGGTAGGATGGGTCAAAGCTTCTCTCCTGTACCATGCTTCCAGTTGACAAGCTGCTCATATGGTACCCAGAGACCACACCGTTCCTTGTGCCTGAAGAGGCCACAGCAGCCATTGAGTTGGCTTGGTACTGAGCTCTTGGTGACTTTGGGTAGAAGGAGATGGTTTTTTTTTTTTTTTTTGGAAAGTTATTTGCGAAGCCCTTACAGGAAATATCTGTTAACTCTGTTAGCCACACCGGGGTATCTGATCCTCTTGTTACTTATTAATGAAACTGGGGTCCTAAGGTGAAATTCATCTGTAAATTACTTTTGTTTTATTTGTAATATAAAATGAAAATATAATATTTCTAATTAAAATCTTTGCTTTATTTTCTTTTCTGTGTATGAGTGTTTTTCCTGCATGTATGTATTTATAGCATGTGTATGCTTGGTGGAAACAGAGGTCATAAGAGGGTATTGGATTCTATTACAGATGGCTGGGTTGTGAGCCACCACGCTGGTGCTGGGAATCAAACCCAAATCCTCTGTAAGAAAAAAAAAAAATGCTCTTAACTGTTAAGTTATATCTCCAGCCCCTGAAAACTATTCTCTTAACCTAACTATTGAGACACGAATCAAAAAGAAGTAGCGAGCTAGGCTTTCCAGCCAGGTTTCCCTAATCAGGGGCTAGGCTAACACGACTCCCTGCCTGCAGCTTCTCCCAGGGCATGTTGTTTTCATCACGCGTCGCTCTAAGCAGTGGTATTAACGCTAATCTAACCCTCTGGTTGCACAGCAGAGCCTGACTTCCAGGCCCATGCAGAAAGTCCGTACCATGGCTGATAAATTGGTTTTTGCTGGAGCTGGATACTTGTTTTCCAATTGCCCTCCCCTCTCCTCCAAACTTACGCCAGCTGCTAGTATCTATTACCCCAAGTCCTACGCTTCCTTTGAAATATTCCTTTTTAAAAGCCATATGCAGTGTCAGTTTCCTGTGATGGCCATAGCAAAGTACCACAGGCAGGTAACTTAAGCAACAGGAAATTGTTTGCTCAGAGCTCTGAGATCAAGGTGCGGTCAAAGCCTTTTTCTCTTCCTGGCTTGCCGATTCACATCTTCTAGTTTCCTCATGTGGATCTTCCCTGTGTGTGTCCACACAGCAGCTCATGATGAGAACACCAGGCAAACGAATTAGGGCTTACTCACATGACCTCTTCTATTCGACCCATCTCCTTAAGGCCTCTATCATCCTCAGGCACAGTCACTGTCAGTACTGGGGCTTAGGACGTCAGCAAATGAATTTTGAGGAATCCAACTCAGTCTATGAGGAACACAATACAGAAACATATAAGAATCATAGGAACAAGAGAAGAAGCAAAAAGCATGTAAGTAGCTCCAGCAGTTTTAACAAATCAAAGTCCTTTCCTGTTTTTGTCCATGTGTAGACTTAGCCAGAAGTTCTTGTTCTCAGCCCTTATCTATTAGTTTACAATACCAAGAGCGATACAAATCCAGGTCAGCTTTATCATAAGCCCAACGTTAGGCAAATAGCTTGGCCTGGTTCAGGCCCCTTTAATTCCCTTAGCCTCGTGAATTTGTTGGATTGAATGTTTTTTCTCGGGTTTCTTTGTTACTTATTTTTCTCATTCATGGTCACTTAACTTTCCTAATTTGATTAAAATCGTTTTGTACAACTTATACTGTTGTTGTATTTTTAAAATCTAATTTACTTTGGTTTCTTATATCTCTTTTTCCCTACTCCACCCTTTATCCCTTCCAACTCCCCAAGGCCTGTAGGAGAGAAAGAAGGCTAGAGGGGAAAGGGGGTGGAGCTCTTAGCGATGCTCAACTGGTTACGGTCCTCAGATTCTTGGGGGCAAGCCCAATCTTTCTCTCAGGCTATCTCCTGCTCCTCATCAAACTGCATCATCAGCAACCAGGAGCAGCAGGGGAGCAGCAGCAGCAGGGGGAGCAGCAGCAGCAGCAGCAGCAGCAGGGGAGCAGCAGTAGCAGCAGCCTCCCTCTTCTTTCCCAGAGCCCCTCTCTCTCCTGGCTCTGGCATGTATTCCCTCTTCAGAGTCCCCAGAATTAAACTATCTGCAGTTTGCAAACAGTCCCTCTCAGAGCCCACATGAGACTGTGGACAATCTGAATCAGCCCCATATCCTACACCTGGTATTAAAATAAAAACATGTTTACACTAAATAACTGAGTTTTTAAAGATACCAAAACTTTCCAGTACACTGTATACCTTCTAAGGAAATATTGGATATGTATATGATATATAAATTTTTAGCACTCCTCCAAACTCTGGTAATGTCTTTAAGAAATTGTTACTATCTATCTATCTATCTATCTATCTATCTATCTATCTATCTATACATACATACATATATACTAGCTATGTATACATATATAATGTTCTCATTATATGATATAATTACCATATATTATATAACACATATTATATAGCAATGTTATATAATCAGTAATAATATATTACATATACAAAATATATTTGCTATGTATATTGCTTATATTAAGTTCTTATTAGAGAACTATGTCCTTGTTAGAAAGGGGGCGGGGCCTTTACAAAAGCACTTTTCATAAGAGTGTGAACATATTGATTATTCACACCAAAGACGGGGAGTGGGAAACTCATGGTGCTTATGGAAACAGGGACATTCAAATCCCTCTAAGCGAGCTCTTGGCACTGCTTCAGCCCCCAAGGAACTGGACCTGTGAATGGAGATGATTCTCACACCCTACAGTGACGTTAGAGCTGCCCCGGAAGCATTCCTGGCATGGCAAATGTCATAACACACTGTGGCTAGAGTCTGGTAATGGCAGGACATGATACTTGGGACATTGCTAGCAAATTATGGGGCCTCTGATGCCCTTTTCCTGTGTGTTAAAGTGTCTAAGCCAAAACAAAAACTCAACTGTATTACTCCCCCCCTCTGCCCTTATTTTGCATCTATCCGTTTTCTAACATGGCAAGTTGTTTTGGAAGGACTGTTTGATTTCATTATTATCCTTATACAAATTTAGAGAAAGTTCTGGAAACCAGGTTGACTTCAAGCTCACAGACATCTGCCTCCCAAGTGCTAGGATTAAAGGCATGCGGCGCTATGGTCAGCTTTATGAATTTTGATCCTTCTCCTGGAACTAAAATATAGCTTCCATCAAAGAAAGCCACCTTCTAACCGGCATTTGAAAAGGAGATACATTTGGAAGCCACCATAGCCTCTCCTTTTTGTTGTTCGTTGTCCTCTTCCCCACATTGACAAAATGTGTAGCATGCATTCTGTGCTGAAAAGCCTAAACCGGAACTTTCCCTTTTGGGTTATGATAAACGTCTTCCCTGAAGGACCCCTGTCAGCTTCCAGGAGTGCAGAGAATATTGGGGTGAAAGCTAAGCTACAGCTGATTCTTCTGGACAGGAAGCAAGCATGACCTGTGAGATTTCTTCCAGCCTTACGGTTGGTTCTGATGTTCTAAGAAGGTAGTTCTAAAGCTCGGGGGTCATAGGTCTTTCGCTCCCTCCAGTGCACATAGATTTCTGATTCTGCAAGCCACTTCGGGTTCCAGGGGATAGAGAGCCACCTGGATCCAGGATTGCAGGCCAAGCCCTCAGTACTGGGTGCTGTAGCTCTACCGGTACTGCAGGCTGCGCGTCAGCTCTGGCGGGGGCGTGCACGGGGGAGGGGGCGTGGCGGGGGCGTGTTCGGGGCGTGGCCACGGCGGCGCAAGCCGCGCCCTCGGCGGAGCGAGAGGCCAAGCTTGCTGCATTGCAGCCGCCGCGGCGCCGCTCGGCTCCTCACTTCCAACAATGGCGGCTCCGAGCCCGAGCGGCGGCGGCGGCTCCGGGGGCGGTGGCGGCACCCCGGGGCCCATCGGGCCTCCAGCCTCCGGCCACCCGGCCGTCAGCAGCATGCAGGGTAAGGACGGCGGGCGCGCCGAGACCCCGGGGCCCCTCGCGAGGCGCTCGGCCGAGCCGCGGCCTGTGAGCCGCCGCGTCCCCGGGGCTGTCTGAAGGAAGCCGCCTGAGCTCCGCGTCCCGGGCTCGGCCTCGTCCCGGCTTCCCAGTCCCGGGGCCCGGCTTCGGTGGCCGCTGTGGCGGCGCCGGCTCCGCCAGGTCAGGCCCACCTGGCCGCCCCCCGCCCGATCGCTCACCTGGCGCCCGCGGGCTCGGGGACGCGCGCGGCCGGGCCTCTCGCTCGCAGGTCGGCCGCGTTCCGGCCCTCGGCCCCGCCGCCCCCGCGCGCCGCAGTGGGGCCGGCTCAGGGCCATCTTGCGCCTCACCGGGCGCCGCTGGAGCGGGGCCACCGCGCTGCCCCCGGTCCCCAAAACTTTGCAGGAGGGTTGGGGGTTTGTGAGGCCCTGTGCCACCTGTAAGGTATGGATAGACAGCCATTGGCCCGGGAGAGCCGTTTCGACCCAGACCGGTGTTATCCTTGCATGCAGAAAAGAAAATCAGATAAAAATAGAAGACCGAGTTCGGCTAAAAGGGAGAGATTCAGGAAGCCGAATGGCAGAGGTCAAAGTGATCGTGTCTGGGCATCTGAGGCAGCTCTTCTGTAATGGCCTTTCCCCACTGGGAGGCCTTAGTAGCTCTTGTGGGTTTTGACAGGGGGTGTTGTGAAAATAACAGGCCCGAACCAATTACGGACCATTTCTTAAGTTTTCTGGGGGGATTTTGAGTAATAATGCTATTTTTGAAACAGGCAAGCCCAGAAAAAAAAAAAAAGCACTTGGCAACTTTAGCACACGACTTCTGTTCGATTATTGGAATCCTTTGGATTTCCCTGGTATCACTACCACTACGGTTTCTTTTTGGTTAAATGCTCCATAACTGGCTCCTTGTGTCTAGTTAAGTTCAACAGATAATATGCTGAATATTTCATGTTTATGACACCATGATTCAGGCAGCAGAAAAACAATCTGTATTTACATCCCTTCCCATAAGGAAAATTTATGGGATAGATTATATATATATAAACAGAATGAGCTCTTCATTCAGAAGATATATTTTGTGCAGCCCCTAAGCTAATTAATTCAAATTGAGTTAGTTATTGGATGCCTGCTATGCTGCATTGCACATTATACAGAGTTCAAGATGGATTTCTTCATCTCACACCTTGACTACCTGTGAAGCATTTAGGATTATTTTACCTTGTGCCTTGTCCACAATGGGTGACTTAAAGTTTGAAAAAAAAATTTTTTTAAGGGTAGAGACATAGCCTGATTTGAATTCAATCCCTGGGATTTATATGGTAGGAAGAACTGATTCCCTCAAGTTGTCCTCTGACCTGTGTACTTGGACACACAGTAAATAACTCAGTAAAACAATGTATATATTTCAAGTTCTTTTTTTTTTTTTTTTTAATGTGTGTGTGTATGTGGGGGGCTTTGTGTTTTTTGTTTTTTTTTTTTTGAGGGAAGAGGCTGACAGTTTGAAAAACCTGTATACATATTTTCTTCTTGTTCAGAAAATAGCGAGCAACTACTTAGAGTCGGAACAGTGCTCTGTTTTGAGTGTAGAAAGATCAGTGAGCCCAGCTGCCTCCCCTCTGATGGAGCATGCCCCTTGGAGGATGGAGGAGGGAAGACACAGAGGTCCATAGGAGCAGCTGCTTAGGAAAAATGGAGGTGGCAGGCTGAGTTTTGCAATTGAAGATAACAGGGCCATCTTCTTGATAAGACGGACAGAGAAAGCCTGTCTGGGCAGTGACAGCAGTGAAGACCGGAGGGCTTCTAGGAACTTGGAGTCTCATGGTCAGGAACTGCCCTGGTGTTCTCTCTATCTCTGCCTTTTGATATCTGGGACCCTTTTTAAAGGGGGTCCTAAACTGTTTTTGAATTATTGCCGAATTTTTAAAAGACTTACTTTATTTGTGAGTGTGTGTGTGTGTGTGTGTGTGTGTGTGTGTGTGTGTGTTTTGCATACATGTCTGTCTGAGCACCACTTGGGTGCCTGGTGCTGGGAAGGTCAGAAGAGGTCATCAGATTCCCTGGGGCTGGCTTCACAGATTGCTGAGCTGCCATGTGGGTGCTGGGAATCAAACCTGGCTTCCTTGTAGAAGTGACAAGTGTGTTCCTAAACCGCCAAGGAGTTCTCCAGCCCTTTTTTTCTTCACCGATATATTTTTGCTTGAGGAAGGAACATGCTAGCTATTTCTTGTGCTTTGAACCTGCTTTGATTGCTCAGAATAAACAGAAGTGCTTGAATGTTCAAGGGGTTGTGTAGCGTAATCGGAATTGGAAAGCTTGAGTTCAAGCTGAAGATAAGTAATTTTTTTTTCTAAGTTTGAGCCAAACTTCCCATTTTTTTTTTTTTTAACCACTGGTTTTCTTTGGACTTAATTGTATATATTGTTTTTTGAGGTGAATTCTTACTGTGTTTCCCAGGCTGCCTCCCAGTTATATGCTCACTACCTGAAGGACTGCCTTTTTGTTTATGATTAGGTCCTACTGACCAGCAGATTCAGCCATAGGACATATGATTATAATTTGGCAGTCATTGGGCAGTCTCCAGGAAAATAGGCACCTTGCTTGACAAAGGACTTTGTGCTTTTATGGCTTAACATCTGTGACCCAACTGTGACCTGAAGTTGGAAACATTATTTCCTTTATATGGCAAGGCCTAATTAATGGCCAGAGCTCTGGAGTCCTGGATTTGAATCCCACCAGGACTTAAGCTTTTGGTGAGTATAGTGCTTAGACTCTCTAAGCCTCTGATTCTTAGTTGGTAAGACGGACTAATTAATTAATTATCCAGTAAGAGAATGCAGTGAGGAGGCCATGCTTGTGGCCATCAGGAGTCTTAGTGCCCATCCTGTTCTTTGCAACGGTCCTTATCTCTTTACTCCACAAGTCCCTAGACCCTTACACATTATTTTTCCCCTAAGCCTTATTATCTGCAGTTCAACAATTCTTCTAGACTGTTGATGTCACTATTTTTCACTGTTGAGGGGATTCTATTTTTAGAGTTCCAGAAAAGACTTTGACGTTAGACTCTAGATCCTTGTTGTTTTCTGCATCAGCATCTGAATCCCAGATTCTCAAATGATGACAAAGCTGCTGTTACGAGGTATTATTGTAGCTGTAAATGGGCTGTGGGAGGTGGGAGGCTGGAATGGGAATTGTAGTGGCTTTGGCTTCTTAACAGTCATCATTTGTTCATTTAGTTACATCTTCACAGAGAAGTTGTACTTCTGATCTGGCCATTTTTTAAAAGCATTTTTCCCACAGAGTCTCAGATAATAGAAATAGTAGCTGATTTTGTTATTATTCATATGTTTGAGTTTTCATTCATTCTGACTCACTTTCTTTTTTAATTTCCTCATGTCTCTATCACATGTGCAAACATTTACAAGCTGACTATGCTCTCCCCACCCCTACTCCTGTTGCCTCCTTTGATTATTTGGTGACTAAAACTATCCAAATGGAGATCTGCTTGCCAAGTTGGGTAAATAGTATAAAAATACATTAGACATTAGGGACATTAGTATAAGCTTTTTTTTTTTTTTTTTTTTTGAGAGAGAGAGAAAAATATTCAAATGAGCTATTACTAAATGGGCTTTTATTCTCAATAATTAGTTCAGAATTAAAAAATATATTTTCCCCAATAATTAGAGAATTTGAAAAATCATTTCCTTGATAATTTGTCATCATAGAGAAATTTACCTGAAAGGTTTCTTGCATGGTACAGTTGCTGAGCCAGGTGCGGTGGCACACTTCCAACACTCGGGAGGCAGAGGCAGGTGGAATGTGAGTTCGAGGACAGCTTGGTCTACAAAGTGAGTCCTAGACAGCCAAGGCTACACAGAGAGACCCTGTCTCGAAAAACCAAAAAAAAAAAAAAAAAACAAACAAAAAAAAAGTACAGTTGCCATCTGAATATTCAAGAGCCTTTCTTGTGGTGGCTTGTAAAAGCCCAGGAATTTAGCCAAGTTAGTGGAAGTATATCAACTGATCAATCTCAGGTGTGCTGGGCGTAAGTCTAGAACCTAATGTTCTATAAAGTCACCATGGGCACGTTAGAGAATAACAAATATTCTGGTGAATAAAGCCTGCCAGCTGAGAGCTGTGTTTCCACAATGGAAACACAGCAGGATGCTTTCTTCTGTACTAGAGGCTTTTCTTTGCATGGAGCAGTGTCTTAGAAACAAGACTTCAAATTTGGGAGGATGCTGGATTTGGACTAGAAAAAAACCAAGGCTCAGTCTGTCATATGCACACTCTGCACCCTTGGGAAATTAACAGATTTTTCTAATTTTCCATACTTTCTCATCTACTGAAACAGAAGATATATAGCTTGTAGATTGTTCTAAGAATCACATTAAGTTAATGCATGTGAAAATGTCTTACATAAAACATTATGAATATGTGAAGATTATTGGAAATGGTATTTAGCTGCTTTAGCTGCTAGTCACTTAATATGGATATAAAAGATCTAGAAATGTGAGAAGTTGAATTTATTATAAAGACCTAAGTAGCCTGGAGAGATGGCTCAGTCTGTAAAACACTTGCTGCACAAGCATGAGACCCTGAGTTTGGGTCATCAGCGCACACATAGCAAGCTGGGCACGGCAGCCTGTGCATCTACTGTTCTAACCCAGGGACTCAGGATACACATAAAAAGCAGGGCACAGCAGCCTGCATCTGCAGTTCTTCCCCGGGCACTCAAATACAGAAGGGTTTCTGGAGCTTGCTGGCCAGCAGGCTCAGTGAGGAATGCTATCTCTTGAAGAAGATAGTATTTGTTGACCTGTGGCTTCCACATACACACATATCTGAATGCACAGATGCACATACACATTAAATTAAAAAAATAAGGCTATGAACCTTGAGTAGTTGAGAAATGTTGCTTTAAAAATGCTTTATCAAAGTGGTTAGTATGGTTAGAATTTGTGGTTTTTATTTATTTATCAAGATAGAGTCTTGCCCTGTATGCTGAACATAAACTTGAAATTCTCCTAAGGGTTGGGACTACAGTTGTGTAGCAGCATATCCAGTTTAGAATCCCATCAATTCTGAAAAACACTGAAACATTTGTAGAGCACTGGCTATACAAATGGTATAGCATAAATGTACGTTTGATTTTCTTAATATATTGAACTAGGCAGGGTTTTTTTTTTTTTTTCCTCATTAGGTATTAAGTATAGCTGTGTGTGTGTGATTAATGCCCATTCTTGGGGAAGCGTTGTATATATGCCAGTTAAAGTAGAAGTATGATAACTTTGCAGGAACATAAACTTTAAAATGTCCTGGGATGTGTCTCTTAAGAGAAAATGGAGATTTAAAATCAGTGTGCTTTTCTCTTCCTAGCAGTATTTAAATGTATAAAACAAATACTTTTAAAAAACCCTGCCTTTGGTTTAGTGTGGGGTTGGCATGTAGCTGATTTGGTAAAGTGTTGCCTAATGTGCAAAAAGCCCGGAGTTCTAGTCTAGGCACCATATAAACTGGGTGTAGTGCATGCTGAGACCCAGCACTGGGAGGTAGAGGCAGAAGGAACAGAAAAGCTCAGCAGCATCCTCCACCACATCACAGACACACACACACACACACACACACACACACACACACACACACACACACACACAGATAAAATTAAAACAACAACAACAACAATAGATCCGGACTGCAGACAGTGAAGAGTTCCAAATCCTATAGTTGCCTGCTTGTTTGAATACTGTGTCTTTGCATGAAAATGTGGTGTGTGTGTGTGTGTGTGTGTGTGTGTGTGTGTGTGTATGTGTGTATGTAAGGATGTTTACAGGTGGAGATCAGAAATCAACTTAGAGATTGACACTTCTTAAAAAGATGGTTTCAGTGGGACCTGGAGACCTTCAATTAATGTGTACTGCCTAGGAAGGAGGGCTCTATTTTGGCTCACAGTTTCAGGGTACAGTCCATTATGGCAGGGAAGTCAGGGTGACAGGAATGTGACCACATTGTGTTCACAGTTGTAAAGAAGAGGGTGGTGATGGAAGCTTATTTTTAGTTCACTTTCTCCTTTTTATACATACCTCCCAGAATCCTAGCCCAGGAATGGTACCCCCACACACACACAGCAGCATACACAGGAAGAGCAGGGCACCCTACCTCCTCTAACCCAGTAATCTTCCACCCAGGTCCAGATCTCAGCAAGTTGACAGCCGAGATTAGCCGTCAAACATGGCAACACTTTACTATGCACTTTATCACCAGCCCCAAACACCACTTCTTTGCTGTTATTTAACATGACCTGGTATGAATGCAGCATAGTAAATTAGTTCTCCCCTAAACCACGTTTTGAAACTCTCTTATGTACCTTTAAAAATGAGAGCAAATTTATAAGACTAAGTAAGAGATAATCTTTTAGAATACATATTTTCTCACTTTTTGTCTAATGTACCTTAGATGATATAGTGGGAGGAGTCCTAAGATCAGTCCAACTGTATGACACTGCAAAAAGGACATCAGCCGGTAGTTAACCCTGCCCTAGATGGGCCTTTCAAAGGAGAAAACAGCCCACTTGCTGCTTGATTCTTCAGGAACAGCACATTTTTCCCACTGCTAGGGAAGGGGACAGAAGTGGATAGTGCACGAACCTTCAACAGGTCTGTTGTTCTTCATTTTGCTCAAAATTGTTGAAACAATTTTTAAAAAGGATAAGTGCTGCTGCATGTATTTGTGTGCATGCACACATTTGAGGGAAGGGTGGGAGTTACACACACTAATAAGTGGCATATTTATATATGTATTGAGTGTGTGGCTTTACCAAGAAATGACATTATTAAGTACCTTTTCTGATTGCATTCTATTTTTATAAGTATGGATATTTTGCCTGCATATATGTATGCATATCATGGCCATGCCTGGAGCCTGAAAGACCAGAAGAGTATTGGATCTCCTGGGACTGGAGGTGTACAGATGACCATGAGCCATCGTGTGGGTTCTGGGATTTGAACCCAGGTCCCCTGGAAGAGCAGCCAGTGCTCGTAACCATGGAGCCATCTCTCCTGCCCCTTTCTGATTGGCAGTTTCTTTAGGACCTGGCTTAGGTGCTTGTAAGGAAGAAGTAATCACTTTAGGGGATGTTAGAGGCCTCAGGACACCAGACTGTCTGTGCCTAGCAAAAGCCACAGTTGAGACATTCCGTTTGAAAAACAGTGTTTGTTTTTGCCTGTGTTCTTACACCATAATGTTGACGCAGAAGATGGCTATGACGTCAAAAGGTGTGCAGAGTCTCCTCACCAGCAAGTCAGTGATCAGTTTTGTTGGGTGACTTCTACTTCAGTTCTGATACTGTTAGGAGATGAGCACTGACTGATCGCACAGCTTCATCATATTTCCTGTCTTTACATGCCAGCCACAAGCCCATGGTTCAGGAAACAAGGTCACTCACAGTTTTATTATAAACAATATTACAAAAGATAGAGAGAAGAGGTCTAGAGCAAGTTAGGAGAGGGAGCTTGGAGCTTTGGGTCGTGCTTTGGTAGGGGCAGGGGGGGCGGGCAGGAGAGAATCTTGTCTTTGGGGAAATTAATGGGGACCCCCATTCATATCTTTCGTTCATAGGCTAGATGGGAAAACCTGGCAAGGCTGGCCTGCTTTACAGCTATGGCCTCTCCAGGCAGCTTTTACTCCTCCCCTCAGGTTATGAGCCAGAGCTCCTCTGGAATAAGGAAGATCCTGCAGCCTACTGTAGGATAAGAGTAGGTCAGAAATTTCATTTTTTTTGGGTACTAGGGATTGAATTCATTTCTCAAGCATGCTGAGCAGATATTTCCCTGATTGGCATCCCCAGCAGCCGGAGAAATTCAGTGCCAAGACTGAGAAGTCTGGGAAGATTAGAGCATTAAACCCCTGGAGGTGAAGAGAAACTCTTTTTTTCATGGCCTGCCTCAGGGAGTTACCTGCCAAAAATTGTAGGTGGAAAACAAAATACATATATTATAATACCAAGGTGGTAGAATGTAGGGTGTGGGGTTGGTCTAGAGTTCATAGTTGGCTCGTTAGGTTCCTGGGAATACAAAGGGGCGGGCTTTGTGTAGGTTTAGCTAAAGAATACTTGGAAATGCAGGGAAGGCACTGCCAGTGCTGCTCATCCAAGGGAGTGAACAGGAAAAGTGACTATGGTAATGAAAGGCTGCTCTATCTTGGTTCTTTAGTAGACATTTTTATCAGCTCAGAACACTTCTGGGTCTTAGTGAGACTGACTGGAGCTAGTCCTTAGTTAAAGTCACACAGTTCTAAGTTGTTCCCCCTGGGAACCATGCTACATTGAAACAATGTGGTATCCAGTTGTGCAGCCAAAACGAGAGGGTGGCTGTTGCCCACAGGAGACAAGAAATGGCATATTTGGGCTACAAAATCCTGAGTTTAAAAAAAAATGAGAAGAATTTGATGACTGATGGACTGATGTCTGAGTGATGTGGACAACCTGGAATTACTAAATTAGGGAAGACCCCTTTTGATAATGGCGAGAAATCAAAAGAAAAGAATCCACCAGGAAAGAAGTCTTATTGAAGTCACTCTGAAGTATAATGAAAACAGAAAGTTAGGACAAGTTTAGCTACCTAGATTTTAGAGCTGTAGTGATGAGTTATGCATGGCTGTGCTGTCAGCGACACGCTAGGGTTTTGAAGTGGGAGTGAGAAGGTGCCAATAACAATACTTTCATGCTTGTGCTGCTAGAAGGATTTGTACCCAGTCTGTGGTGTGAGCCAGTAAGAAATCTCTGATCTCTTTTACAGTAGTAGTGTGGCTTTGTGATGCGTTTCCACAGCTGAGTGTACACATTCAGTAGCCCCACGGCCCTAAGTTCTCAGATGAGAAAGATGTAAAGTGTTATACTGCCCACCCAAAGGAACTGCAGAACTCTAGAAGGGCCAGTACACAGCCAAAGCTAGGCTTAACTACAGCTTTCAATCCCAGAGGTTACTGGACATCATCTTAATATACAAACAAGAGAACTAGAGCTTAAGTGAGATGACTTAAGTTCCAAGGAGGGCTTGCAGTGCTGCTCTGATATTTCTGGTTTTGTTTTCCACTGTTTACCACTTGTCAAATACTGCTAAGCATCTGCTTTTATATTTACTTATAGTATAACCAGAGTTTTAAACTACTACAGACCATCTCTCTACAGAATATTGTAGATTTCCAGTTATTTCAGTTAAGAGATCTCGGAACTGAAGGGAGAAATTAAGAAAGAAGGGAAAGCCTGGGATGAGACTGGGAGTAGAAATCCTCATATAGGTTTACTTCCTGTGTGGCCTTATTGGCATTTGGTGCTGCAGAGTCTGGATGCTGCCTCTTTGGTTAGGGGAAAGCAGAGATTTACTTGTCTTGGGCCAGGAAAACTGAAGGATTTCCCCTGCTTGGATGCAATAGAGAGACCGAAGTGAAGAGTCATAAAATTGAGTCCTAGAGAGTAGATGAGGATCTAAAGAATCGAGGAAAGGCTTGCAGTGATCAGTTACGATCAAAAGATTCACCCAATACCTAGCACCGCTGAGATGGGAGACTTCGGGTAAATGAGTGGCAGGATAGAGTTTAGGAGATAGGAGAGGCTGCACATTGAACAAATGTGTGTGTTAGTAGGAATGTACATGCTCCAAAGGCGAAGGTATTGAGGATGGGTCTCCTCATCATTTCACTCTGTCTACACAAGATTTTTGAGTATTATGAGCCCCATGAGCCACTGGGCACTAATTATCTGACTTACCCAGGTCTTTTCCATAGACACACATGGGACATAAAATGATTTAACTAGAATAGTTCTTTTGAAAACCTATTTAATTGATGTTTTTGAAAAGTGATAGAAGCCTGGTGTCGTGGCACATGCCTGTAATCCTAGCACTCAGAGAGGCAGAGGCAGGCAGATCGCTGTGAGTTTGAGGCCAGCAGGTCTACAAAGCACGTCCAGGACAGCCAAGGCTACACAGGTGGTGGAGGGGAGTGATAGAATTAACAAGGAGATAGTGAAATACTGTGTTGTGGTTAATTGTCAGTGGCATATCTTTTCAGAGTGAGTAATTATTCATGGAAGTGAACTGGTGAAAGCTCAGAATTCAGACAGTTATCCGTAATTAAATAAAATGAGCAAGTTTATAGCTATGCATCTAGATCTTCAAACCTTCAATTGTGCAATTCTGGATTGATGGCAGAACTTAAAAAACTTTTAGGAATTTTTTTAGCATTCAATTTCAGTTAGTTCTAATGTGGTACAGAAACGATGGGGGATGGTTCACCATTTTCAGCCCCAGTTCCTTTACATACTAGCCAAACGTTCTCCCACTAAGCCGTTCCTCAACCCGCTTTTTAAAAATTTATCACAGACTTTACTGTATATTTGTGTGTGTGTGTGTGTGTGTGTGTGTGTGTGTGTGTGTGTGTGTGT
>OU015755.1:94751935-94793124 GCA_907169655.1 Acomys percivali | reverse complement strand
TGTGTGTGTGTGTGTGTGTGTGTGTGTGTGTCCCCGTCCCTATCTCTGTTCTCTCTCTCTGATCAGGGTGTAACTCTCATTTACTGCCCCAGCACCATGTGTTCTGCCATATACTCTGTAATAATGATAATGGCTTAAACCTCTGAAACTGCAAGCAAGCCCCCAGTGCTTGCTTTCTTTTGTAAGCATTGCCTTGGCCAGTGTCCTTCACAGCAATAAAACAGTGACTAAGACAGGAGGCATTTAATTAGGGCCAGAAGAAGCTATTTGTACTGTGGAAGGAGGTAGAACAGTGCTGTGGTAACTGTTTTGCACATACACAATACTAAGTCCGTGTGGTGAACCCACTTCTCTTGTTTGCCTTGGTAATAACTCAGTTGGATTTTACTTTAAATTGGACTGTGCTTTAGTTCCTTGAGAAAATGGATGCTTTTACTGCGAAATTGTCTGCATCTTAAAGCTTGCTGTCTCCTAGTCTGTTTGCTAATGAAGTTCTTATAGAATTGGGAAGTCCAGAATTAATTACTTAATGTCTGGTGGAAATCCTTATGGTAACTGGGCAAAGAAAGAAAGTAGATCTTGTTTGCTTTTTGACAAGAAGCTGACCTTGTTATATGATTTATAATATTGCCCTAAGCAAACTTCCTAAGGAGGAAGAGTCAGAGTTGGTGGTTTTGGTGGCTTCTCAGCTGATGTGCACCGTACATCAGTGGGTCCTATAGAAAGCATATGGAGGCTAAAGGACTTGCTCCTCCCACCTGTTGCTCTGGGAATTGAACTGTTATCAGGCTTGATAGCAAATGCCTCTCTTGTTGACCCCAATTTTTTTTTAAGTGGTGTTTCTTTCTTGACAACAATGTAATATTCCAGTTATGGATGTGTCACAGTTTTTATAAGTAATGCAGTGTGACTGTCACTGCTTTGAACAACTTGTTTGCATACTTTTTAATGTTCTTTGCACAAACTTGTAGAAATGAAGTTATTAGTTCAGGATATTTTGAGTTGTTTTCTACATGCTGCCTTTTGAAACTTAACCCAGTTTATAGTCATGGTGACTTGTGCTGGAGGTTGTGATGTCTAGCACAAGAACAAGTGTCCATGCAGGGAAGGAAATGAATGTTTGTCTCCCAGCAGATGGCACTCCTAGGTGGGAAAGGGACGCTTGCCTCACATAGTGGCAGATTGGACAAGTTTAAAGAGGATACCTACTGTGCATTCCTTTGCTAATATTGACACCAAGATCTGTTTATTCATGGTGGGATTAGAGATTTTAATTTGTTTTGTTTTTCTTATTGCTGTGACTAAAAAGGGAGGAAAGGTTGGCTTTTGTCTCATAGTCTCAGATGGTTCAGTCTGTGGTGGCTTGGCCCCTTGCTTTTGGACAGGCAGGTCATCATGACAGTGGGAACACGTGGGAGGGGAACTTCTTCACACCTTTTCAGGCCAGAAGAAAAGAGAAGGCATTCAGCGTGTATTCATTTAGAGAGTTTCTTGGGTGGACAGCATGCCCGGATCTCGGATCCCTGTGGGTTGAGGCACTGCACTTAGACTCAGGCTAGTGCAAATGCTTTGGTTTGGAAGTGATGACAACCCTTCTGCTTTGTTCTCTGGTTAAAACCACACATGCGCATAAAGGCAGTGAAGACCTTGACTCTAATAGATATTAACCATCATTTTCCCACTTTTTAAAATCAGTGGTGTTGAAGATATATAGGTTTGCTGATATTTCATAGATTATAAATGGCATTTAGTCTTACAAGATGGAATTTATGCTGTCCAGTTCTGACCATATCAATAATAGAGTTTTGATGCTGTGAGAAAAAAATAAGCCTGTTAGATTGAGTTGGAGGGCATTGAGATACCAGCAAGTAAAACAATATAATTTGAATCCAATAAATGCTTATGAATATTCCTTTGTTTTAGGTATTTATCATGTATAGTATATTTGCAGATTTTAGAGGTAAATCAGGACAGTTAAAAATCGAGAGAGTTTATAGTTGAACCACAGGAACACACTCTTGAGGATCAGAGGGAAGCAAGGTGGACCAGTGTGAGCATAGTCTCTCTGAGGAAAACCTTGATGGTGGTGTGATATATGTGTATGTCTGTGCAGGTGCACACCTGTGTGTCCATTCGCAGAGGCTGGAGTCAAATGTGTCCCTCATTTGCTCTTTACCTCAGTTTTTGAGGCAGGATTTCTTATTGAACCTGGAATTCAGTGCCTGGCTAAACGAGTGCACCCTGGAATCCTGGGGTTCTCTGATGGCGCCTCTGTAATTGGCTTTTGTGTGTCCTCATGCTTGTACAGTAAGCACTTTACCCATTGTGCCAGTTTTGATGATTTTGAAACTGTACTACATAATGCTGGTTCTCAGTGAATCATGAGGAAAAGAGTGTATTCTCATCTGAGTGAGAGCTGTTTTCAGTTGCCTGGCTTGCCATCACTGTAGCTTCAGTACACAAGGAGGAGATTCTCAGCTCCTGCATTGGGGTCTTTGAGGGAGAGTCAAACTACAAGGGATGTGAAGTTAGTTGTGAACATGGTCTTAAAGGCTTGTGTTGCTTGAGCAGTTAATATAGGGAGAGTACACAGGGTTCCTTGTCCTCTTCTTTGAGCTAAGGACAGCTGCACACACTTCCCTTTACCTTCAGGATTCTCCTAGTTGCTCAGATTTACAGGGAAGGACATTTCTATGTCTCTGTGGTTCCACTTGGGTAAATCTTGGTCTTAAAATCAATGGAGCTTTTAAAATGTGTTCTTCATTCTTTGAGAATTTCACATATCCACATAATACACTGAATGTATTTTAGTCATACTCCCCCTCCCCCTCCCTGATTACTCCTGCATCTCCAATTTTCAGATTCATGATTCTTTGTGACCTTGATGGCTCTATACTCCCCAGTGCCTTTTTAATGCGAACTTTGAGGAGAACATTGTGTGCAGTGAAGTGAAAGCTCGTATTAGATAGTGTGGGTGTTTTGGTGTTCTGTTCAGACAGATTGGACAGCAAAACTCTGAGAGTTGTGCCAGAGGGTGCGCCCCTTAGTCCTGGGTCTGGGTCTGCCAAACTGCCTAGGCCAGCTGGTGGGCCAGGTGTGAATTTAGCTTTTCTACTATTAACAAGTGTTCTCACATCCTACAAGTCCTGAGGAGAAAAAAAGTTAGGAAGGCAAGGGTGGTGCCTAGAGCAAGTCTTTGGAAGGACAGACACTACCCTCTGTATGCAGCATCAAGTGCACCGTGTACTCACATTCTACTTCAGTTACTTGAGCAGCTGAAGCTGAGTTATCTGGGCTATGTGTATCGCATCTGTTCCCAGCTCAGCAAGCATGGGAGTCACTGGGAAACATTTTCTTCTCTTGGCACTGATCTTTTCATAGAAAATTCTTACTGTGTAAGTATAATATGGTTCCTGATTTCTGCTGTCATATTTAAGGGAAGTTCTCTTTTTCTCCATTGGCTTGTTACTAACTTGGCCATGATGACACCCCCAAAAGAGTACTGTTACAAACACACGGTTTTTATCCATTATGTTTAATGGCTATTGGTCTCTTTCAAATTAAAATCTCCTTAGACTTTTAAAAAATGAAATGCATTTAATTTTACTTTATGTGCATTCATGTTTTGTCTCTATATGAGGGTATTGGATCCCCTGGAACTGGGGTTACAGTGAGTTGTGAGGTGACATGAGGGTGCTGGAAATGGACTGGGTCCTCTGGAAGATCTGTCAGTGCTCTTAATTGCTGAGCCATCTCTCCAGCCCTCCATGGGCTTTTTTATAGTACCTGTTCTTTTCTGCTAGTGAAACATCATTTCAAGTTTGGTTTTTAAAATTTGTTCACTTGTTTTGTTTTTTATTTAAAAATACGCATAGTAGTATCTTGTGCATTTTTATTTCTTGTGATTACAAATATCTGAGGGTCAACAGAGGGTGTGCTTAGTGTGAAGGAAGCGTCAGGTTCCATCTCCAACATCAACCTGCCAACAGGAAATCCCTGAGTACATACATTGCGGCAGGATACGATCCCCTGGATCTTTTGGGACACTTGAAGGAGTCAGCATGGGTAGGGAGGGGAGGAGATGCTTTGAAGGAAAGGCTACTCAGCCTGTGTATGTTTGGAAGGAGCAACTCAGGTCTGAAAGGCCGCTTCTTCCATGTCTCAGTCTCACCTGCCTTTAGGGTGTTCCTTTTCCTCCTCAAGACTAATTAGTTTCAAGTTCATCCTCAACTGATCATTTGCAAGGCTAGGGTGTCTGCCTGAGAGTTGGCAGGATAACTGACTCTTATCTCGCCTCCTTGTAGTTGAGACATTTATGATTTGGAGAGACTGAAAACTTAGAATTATTTCATGTATTTGTTAGTGAATGGTTGGAATATATTCTTGTTTGCAGACCGAGTATAGAACGTGTTTAAATCTAACATAGAAATCACATTGTGTTAAACTATGTAGATTTGTTTATGAAGTAAATTGCCTTTAAAATCCCTCTTCCCCAGTTTGATCTACTGCTCAAAAGGAACTCCTCTTCCTTGTGTGCAATAAATATTTTTATTGTTAAGAAAATCGCTCAAGTGAGCTTTCATTGTAGCAGCGTGCTTCAGTATCCCCTGCAGAGCTTGCCTGTCACTGCCCCTCACCCACAAACTGAGAACGTCGTGTAGTGTTCTGCTTTTGCATAGCTTCCGCAACAGTTCTGTGTTCTGTCTTTGACTCACGTTTGGTCTGTCTTTTGTCAGATTTTCTTCATGTGGAGCGATCATGCATGATATGTGTGCTAGATGGTTTTACACACAACAAGTAACTTACAAATGGTGTTCAGCTTTTGACATAGTGACTTTGTTGCTTTTGAGCTCATTAAGATACAGGCTATTCTTTAATCTCTGTTATCCTTGCTATATAAGAAAAAATTCATGGAGGTCACCATTCAGCCATTACACTCTGGCCCTAAATTAGTCATATACATCTTATGTGCAGAATACGTTTATATTACCTCAGCATACCCAGCATACCCAGAGTGTCACATTACAGCATCAACTCGGTCAAGTTAGTGGTGAGACTCAGTATGTTGTCCATCCCTGGATCAATAATCTGTATTTGTGGACCTAGAAACTGGAAGACAAATGACCTGACTGCACAGTTCAGTGGTCAGAGGGTGACACGAGAATCTTCCCATTCACGGAAGGAAAAGTGGAAGGAGCTGTTTAGAGCCCAGCACAGGGAGTCCCATAGGGCTTCTGAGAAACAAGGAAAGATTTTCAAGAAGAAAGGAGCATTTAATTTAAAAATGTTTTTATGTTGTTAATTCTGTCAGTTTGCTTTTAAAAAGCAATTTGCTATTCATGATTCTTTCACCCATTCACCCTGATCAGCCTGTTTTCTAGCCAAGCTTGTACTTAGTACAAACCCTTAAGAAATAAAACATGTTGAATGTTTTTGGTGTTAGCACTTCATGTAGTCATTCTTGTTTATTTTAATGTTCTTTGTCAAATTTGTTTTGCTTTGCTTGAGAGAGACAACTCACAACATTGCCCTGGAAGTTGGGAACTTATTTATGTTGACCAGGTTGGCCTAAAACCTGTGATAATTCCTTGCCTCAGCATCCTGTGTGCTGGCACAAGCCACCACTGTTCCCAACAAGTTTGTCTTCTGCTTTGCTTTTAAATGTTAAAGACCACTTTGCTGTGCTACATGTGGTGGTGACAATTGTAATCGAAGCACATAAGGAGAGGATCATTGTCAGTTTGAGGCTAGCCTGGGGTATGTAAGCAAGCTCCAGTTTGGTTGGGGTTACACTGTCTTTGTTTCCTTCCCTGCCCCACAACTTGAAAACATCATTTAAACTAATTTTATGTAATTTTTTATCTTATTGAAAATATAATTGTTTCATACAATATTTTCTGATTCTAGTTTCCCTTCCTCTACTCACAGTTTCTTGCTACCTCCTTCCCATCCAGATCTTCCCCTTAGGAAACAAACAGGCATCTAAGGAATAATAACACAATACAATAAAACAAAACCAAATTGGAATATGACAAAACAACCAAACAAGAAAAAGAGCCAAAGAAAAAACACAAGAAACACATAGATACAGAGACACACAGTTCATACACTCTTAAAAACCCCAAACCAGAAACTCTAGTATATACACAAAGGACATGTAAGGTCAAAACAAAACAAATTAAAGCCATCCCTGACTTAACATTACCAGACAAAGAGCCTCCAAAAGTGCCTTTGAGTTCATTTTGTGTTGGCCATCTACTGCTACCCTTCACAGCAGTTTCCCCAGTTAGATTCCCTTGGGGAAAACTAACTTTTCATTTGCAAGTGGCTATCAATTGAAGGTAGTTTCTCAGTTGGGGACAAAGTGTGTTCACCTGTTTCAGCTCTAGGACCCTGTCTGGTGCAGACCTATGTAGGCCATGTGCATGCTAGCACAGTCTCTGTGAGTTCATATGTATTCCAGCCCAGTTGTGACTAGAAAGCCTTGATTCCTTGGCATCCTCCATGCCCTCTGGCTATTACACTCTTTTTGCCTCCTCTGCTACAGGGTTCCCTTTGCCCTGAGGGGCGGGATTTGATGGAGACCTCCCTTGTAGGGCTGAGTGTTCCAAATCCTCTCACACTCTGAATATTGTCTGGCTGTGTGTCTCCGTATTTGTTCCCATCTGTTGCAGGAGGAAGCTTCTCTGATGGTGGCTGAGCATGACATGGCAGGCATGACTATAGCAGAATGTCATTAGGAGCCATTCGATTGTTATGTCCCTTTAGCAGAACAGTAGTACTTGGTTTTCTCCTAGGCCCCTGGCCTATCTAGTCTCAGGTTCTTGGCTGGCCATGCAGTGTTGGAAAATGTGTTCCATCGTGTGGAGTAGGCCTTAACTCAAAGCAGGTATTGGTTGGTTGCTCCCACAAGCTCTGTGCCACTGTTGTGCTAGCATATCTTGCAGGTGAGTCACGTGTAGATTGAAACATTTGTAGCTGGGTTGGTGTTTATCTTTCTCCCTTGGTAGCATGCACACCTTCCTGCACTGTGAATACTAGCCCATAGGGAAGAGGGCGCTAGGTAGACACCAGCTTACCTTCTTTGTGTTGAATGAGTTGTATAGTATAGGTGTTGTCTTCAGCCACAGAGCATTACTGCCAGTTGGTGAAGAGCCACCACCAGCCTTGTCAATAGCCTGGCTTGTTTGGTGGTTCCCGTGGGGACCTCTTTAGCCAAACACTTGATTAGCTTTAACTCATTCCTGGTGCTGGAAGGTCCATTTGGTGACAAGTGATGTCCAGCTGGGGCTCCCCTTAGTTTTAGCTGTCCATCCTTGTACTCCCTTCCTCACCTCCCTTTTCTCCCCTTTCCTATCTCATCCTCACATTCCAACCCTCCCTCTTCCCTGTGCATTCATAACTATCCTATTTGTTTACCCTTCCTAGGGTCATCTATCCCTCCCCTTACTCTCTTACTGTCTACCTAGCCTCTGGTTCTATGGCTTGCAGCTTGCTTATTGATAACTTAATGGTTAACACCCACATATAAATGAATGCATGCTATATATGTCTTTCTGGTTTGAGTTACCTCATTCAGGATGATTTTTTTCTAGTTCCATCATTTACTTGCAAATTTCAGGATTTTATTTTTAATGGCTAAATAATATTCCATTGTCTAAATGGGCCACATTTTCTTCATTCATTCATTCACAGACATCTAGGGTTTTTCCAGTGTCTGGCTATTATAAATAGAGCAATAGTAAACACGATTGAGCAACTTTCCCTGTAGTAGGATGAAGCATTCTTTGAATATATACCCAAGAATGGAATGGCTGGAAATTGAAGTAGATCAGGTCTCATCTTTCTGAAGAACTGCCACACTGATTTCCATAGTGGCTGTACAGATTTGTACTCTCACCAGCATGGATGTGTGTTCCCCTTACCCTATATCCTCAGCAGCACAAGGTGTCTTTTGTTTCATTGATTTTTGACTATTCTCATGGTGGTGGTGCATACCTTTAATCCTAGCACTTGGGAGGCAGAGGCAGGTGGATCGCTGTGAGTTTGAGGCCAGCCTGGTCTACAAAGCTACTCCAGGACAGCCAAGGCTACACAGGGAAATCTTGTCTCAAAAACCCAAAAATAAATAAATAAATAAATAAAAATAAAAATAAAAAAATCACAAAGTAGAGTTGATTTGTATTTCCCTGATAGATATGCATGTTGAACATTTTTAAGTGCTTCTCAGCCATTTGAGTTTCCTCTTTTGATAATTCTGTTTAGATCTGTACTCCATTTTTAAGTAGGTAATTTGCTTTCTTGATGTCCAGAATTTTGTACTCTTTATATATTTTGGATATTAGACCTCTATCAGATGTGTAGTTGTTAAAAAACAAAACAAAACAAAACAAACAAACAAAATCTTTCCTCATTCTGTATCCTGCTGTTTTGTCCAAATGATTTTTCCAAGTTTTGGCTTTAATTGTAAAAGTTTTAAACTGGAGATGAGAATACATATCTGTTGTAGAAAATAAAGATGGTTATTGATGTTTACTATTAATTACCTATAATTATTATGGTGGTTATTATTAACCTGCTACCATAGCAATAAAATACACAGACACCCGTTGTATTTTAAATAAGCCCTATTTCACCTGGGGCTGGGCAGATACTACCCCCTAAGGTACCTTGTTACTGCCCAGTCCTACATCCCATTCCATCTGCTTTAATCCTTCCCATCTGGGCTCCATCCCATCCAATATCTCCATAAATACTTGCACGTGCTTTCCATCTGGGCTGCTTCTCTCCACGCTGACCCTCCTGGCCCGTGGTTCTCTCCACACTCACCCACGTTGCTTCCACTTCCCTTCTTCTCCTCCAGTACCCTCTCTCTCCTTCCTGTGAGCCTTCTGTCCTCCCTGCCTGTGAACCTTGGCCACACCTGCCTCATTTTATTGGTCAACCAGGGATTATTTGGAGGCAAGGTTACACAGCAACATTTGGGGTATGTGATAGTCGGCTCCTAAGAGACAGCAAGCAGACCTCAGGAAGCAAAATAATTAACAATCAAATACAAGTCACCAGACCATGCTGTTACACATGTCTGTAATCCTAGCATTCACACTCAGGAGGTGGAGACAGGAGAGTTAACAGATCACGGTTATTATTCCTCGGCTAGGGGGTGAATTTGAGGTCGGGTGGGCTATGTGAGACAGATTCTATATCAGAATCAAACAACAAAAAACATTTTGTCCTTTTATCCTTTAGGAATACATGCTTTTAACATTAAATCTGATGTTTTTGTACGCAAAGTACCTTTTACATGTAGTTTGAATGTCCTAGTTGAGTCGGATGAAAATGCGTTGGAAGTAAAATTTTGATACCTGCAACAGCAAGTCATATAGAAAATTCCTGTACCATCCTTATATCTGAAAGTGGCTTTTCCCATTATCTCCCTAATCTTCTAGGAAGGCTCATCTGAGAGCTGCTCTCAGGACTGAGCGGCAGGTGTGAGCTCTCAGCCAGACATCTCCTTGCTGCCGGCCCCTCTCTCGTATCTGTAGTCAGTGTGCTCTAGTAAATACCCTTAGAATTTACTGAAGTGGGGAAGTGTTGATTGCAGAGATTGGCTGAGTAGCTAAATATATAAAACACTGTGGAGATAGGAGTGCTGGAGAAAGTGTTCCTAATACGAACATGAACCAGAATGCATAAGAACTTGTTCTGTAATAGATTATCTGTAGAAACCCTAAAGAAGCGAGTCCATGTGACTTACTGAAACTGGGGTACCAAGGATAGCATGTTGAAGCAGTCGGTACCATTGTCTGACTGAAATTTTGAGAGGAAGCATGTGTCTCTCTATGTTTAGGGAAACAGTTTGCAACAAAAAGTAAGAAATCGTTTTGGGGGGTAATTAGAGTGGTAAATAGATATACATTTTTAAAGATTACTATATTACATATATATTTATCATTTTTAAAACTTTGATTTTTCTCTGAATTTTCTGGTTTTTCTATAATGGATACAGTTTACTTTTGCACTAAAAAAATGCTGATACTTCCCTGCTTTTAAGCACAAAGAAATAATTATTGGGATACCTTTGTTGCTGACTTGTTTTAAGTAGACTGTACTGCAATGGTTTTACTCTTACAGCTGCAGAATGCTTCAGATCTGTGAGTCAGCATTTACACTGCATTTGAAGGAAGGGGATTTCTGTGAAACTGAAGAGGTTTTGGTGTGTAGCCCTGTACTTTGACTGAGTAGAGTGTTTGTGCTCACCTTGGGATAGGCAATTCAGCAGTGACTGGTGCTTTCCCTGCAAAGGGTTAGAGTTCTGGACACTGAGCTGGGAGCACTGAGCATCATCTGATGCCTGCAGCACAGAGAGTGATTTGTGGGGAGTGGACATCAGATAACTCTTGTTTACTTTTTAAATTTTTAAGATATTTGTTGCTTTTTCAGATACAATTCTATATTGACTAAGATTTATTAAAGCAAGGTTCTCTGCCTTTCACTGAATTCTCAGGCCTTCAAAGTATTACCTGTTTTAAAATAACTTGAATGTTAAAAAGTTAACTTAATAAACAAAAATTCTTATATTTATAGTTAGTATTTGAAACTTGTACTTTGTGTTTGTCATTTCTCAGGTAAACGTAAAGCACTGAAGTTGAATTTTGCAAATCCACCTGTCAAATCGACAGCACGGTTTCCTCTGAATCCTAATACTACAGGAGTCCAGAACCCACACATGTGAGTATTCTCAGTGACTAAATGCAGAGCCTTCCCGCTGCTGCACTTTATGCAAAGCAAGGGCTGGTCTGTTTTCTTAAGATAATCTGAAATGTTACACTTTGAACTTAATTAGAAAGTTACGGATTCTGTAGTCTTAAGTTGACGAACAGGATTTTCTTCTTTAAATATTTACTTGGGAAAATGCCACTAAAGATTGAGGCTCACTTATACCTTTGGGCTTTATAAACTTTGGGTTTTCATTTAAAGTGCAGGTTGTGTTTAAGAACACAGCTGTCTTCTCACTGTCAGTCCCCACTGTCCATAGTGACAACATAGATTCTCATTCCTAGAAGACTCATTTGGTATATTAAAGTTGTATACATATTGGTGTTACCTGTTATTGGTTAATATTTTAAGTGAAAAGATAGAAATGATAGTGTATCTTACTGAAAATAGTAGGGACATGTTAGTTGATCTTAATTCATAACTTGAGAATAATAATTTAACAAAAGCTTCAGTCTAAGTGATGTAGTATATTAAATAGTAATCTCTTCCCCCAACCTTTCCTGGGCATGTGGCTTTACTTTATTCATATGTACTTTCATCTAGTCCTAGGATTGAGATGCAGAAAGCAAGTGGTGAAAGTTATAGTTAAAAAGCTGGCAACAGAGTACCATATGTTTTAAAAATAGTTTCTCAATGTCTGGATTCAGGCCTTATTAAACTTAGATATATTTAGTCTTCTCAAAGAGGCACAGTCATTGGTTCTCTTTTGAAGTTAGGCACACCTCATATTTGCACCCACTAACAAGTGGGTGCAGTATCCTGTGACGGGGATGACTGAAGTGCTTTATCTTTCCTGTAGTGATTTCTACAAGTGAGGAGTGTGTGTGTATATGCATTTATTAAAGGGTTTCACCAGTAACCTTAGAATGAAGGATACTTTGTCTGGGAAAGCTATCCACTCATGGTTACTCGTAAGAGCTCAGCTGGAGTCTCAGTCTTTTTCCTTTTGAAGCATCAAGCAGGGCTTATATTGGGCAAGAAAGCCTAACCAGTCAAAGCTCCAGAACCAAGCAGTGTTCTTTCCTCACTTCTAGCATTTTGGTTGGAACAGGTCCAAAGTGATGCGTAAACATAATCTAGTTTATTACTGTGGTTATCAGCTAGTCATATGCTTGAGGTGAAAAGCAGGGGAGTGTAAGACCTGCTGCCCTCCCTCCTGTCTCCTTCCCATTTGAGTCCTTGGAGGGTAAAGAGATCATCTCATTAGGAAATACATGTTTGTAGCAATGGAAAAATTAGTCATAAACTAGAGACCCTTCAACATTTAACAGCTATTAATGTTTTGCCTTTTGGCTTCTAAGATGAAAAGTTGTGTAAAACAAAGAGTATAAAGGATATTAGATTAAAGGAAAAAATCTGTAGGACCCTTTTCTATATTCCTGTCAGATTTTCATTATACCAGACACTCTTTCTCACACCCCAGGGCCTATTCTTGTGATCTTTTTGCATGACTTGTGCTAAAATCCTATTCAATGTGTAAACTTGAGAAACAGAAGTAGATATTCTGTCGTTATGTTCTATGCCTTTATTGTAGTAATAGTTGATGCTCTCTGAACAAAGTTGTTTAAAGTGTGCAGAGCACAGTTATTGCAACTATACACCACAGTTGTTCAACAAGGAAAAACAAGTTTAAAACTTAACTCGGAAATGGAACTAGAGATCTGTCTCAGCTGTTAAGAGCACGGGTTGCTCTTTCAGAGGACTCTGGCTTAATTCCACCACCCACATGGTGTTTCACAGTCATCCTTAGCTCCAGCTCCATGTGATCTGACACACTCTTCTGGCCTCTGTGGGTACAGGTTACACATACATACATGCAGGTGAAACACACGTTCATACACACACACACAAAACATGTGTACATATGTACACACACATATGCACACATGTACACATAATATATATTTTTAAATTAACTTGAAAATAAATGAGTGTTGATATGTTTCTGGCTTAAGCACCGGGAGCCACATTTTAAATTCAGGGCCTTTGTTGAGACCAAGGCCTCATTTCCCTTGTTTGATATATTGGAACAAAGATCCATTTTAAAGTCCCATGTAAATCAACAGTACTCTGAATTCTGTAAGGCCCTTCCTCAGTAAAGCTTCACTGAGAAAGGCACTTACTGTTGAGTACATTGTAGAAACTTTTCTTTTTGAGGCAGGGTCTCACGCTAAAGTTCAAACTGGAATTCCTTCTGCTTCAGCCTCCTGAGTACTGGGATTGTAGGCATGGGCCAGCATACCTGACAAACTTTTGTCTTTAACCTTTTCTGTAGATATTAGCAGTAGGTGGAAACTTAAGTGCTGGTTTCTACCCAGTGGTGTCACTAACTCTGGCCTGTGTATCACTTGACTATGATATGCAGTCCACGCCTGACTTAGAATGTTCATTATTTCATTTTGGTGAAAGAGGGAGAGACTGGGAAAGGTAAAGAGTTAAGTATTTTTTTTCATGTTCAACTTTGACAAGCTGAAAGACAGAGAGCTTCTCAGCTGGCTGGCAGCGGGAGAGGGCTCTGTCTGCATTCCCCAAGCAGCTCCAGGACACCTCAGAAGTCTCCTGGTCTGTGTCTGTCCTCCTCCCCATTAAGTAGGCCATGAGTAGACTCTGTTGTGAAAGAAAGCATTATATACAAGGCTGCTGCACTCTGGGATTCAAACTAGGCAGAAAAGTTTATCTCTATTACAGACCTTTACTGTGTTTCTTCCAGTGTTTGTGCCTTTGGTACAGTTTGTCCAGAGTAAACAGCCTTACTTGGCTGCTGGAGCAAAGAGGGTCATGCTTGCTTGGCATCATCTAAGGCCCTCTGACTTCTCATGTCTTATGTCTTTAAACAGGTTCTGGGATTTGGCCCCATCCTGCAGCCTCACTGATGCTTCCTGTATTTGAACTTTGTAGAAAGATCTTCCTTTCCCTCCTCCCCTTCCTCCCTTCCTCCCCTTCCTCCCTTCTTCCCTTCCTCCCTCCCTCCCTCCCTTCTTTGTCCTGTATGTCCACTCTCTTGAATCCTTTGTTGTAGGCAGCTCTTCCTTTCACTTTTCTCTGCCTTACTAATTCAGTTACTGTTTACTCTTTGACTTTCTTCTTCCTTTTTCTTTTCTTATTTTTGTTTTAAAGTTAACAACTTTGGCTTTTATTTTAGGAACTATTAGAAAGTAACTTGAAATTTCTGAGCTAGAAAACTAAGTGGTAGGGGGATGATAGAGTTAGTTCTAGGGCTTATGTACATAGGGGAGTTAAGGGTGTGTACATGGTTAATAGAGTAAAAATGAATCAGATCACAATCTGTAGATAAAACTTTAGACATCAATCAGGTTAGATTGAGAAGATCCTCAGTTGATTAGACCCAAATCCAGAAAATCTCTTAACTACTTATTTTAGCCTGTTAAGTTTAAGGAACTACAGCTAGATACATATATTATTCATGAAAAAGTATAACTTTCAACAAATAGGAGACTAGAGTGATCTTTACTTCTAAGTAAGGTTTATGTTTTTCCATTTGTATGACTGATTGTAAATTGTTTATTATTAAAATGTAACAGAGGAATACTTAATTTTAAGTGTTTCCCTTCATAGCACCTAATAAAAACACATTATAAAGCAGTAATGTATTTTTATATTAGCTAACACATATAAATAAAACTACCAACTAGTTTTATTATCCTGAACAAACAAAGGGACCAATGGTTAAAAATAATTGCTGTCTACTTACAACGCAGTAATTATTTGTGATCCAGGACAAGTAATACTTGTTGAGCACCTCCTGTTTTTTAGGTCCCCAGATACTTTGTCACATTATAAAATTCTCAGAACTGCCCTTTTAGAGTATTTTTCATTTAACAAAAAAACTAAGAATGAGATCAACAGGACAGTACTCAGTACCACAGGCACTGACACAGCTAGTGTGATAATGCCAGTTCCCAGGGAACAGGTCACTCCTTCTTCACGGGTGTCCGAAAGCCATAGTCTCTAGATTTAAATTTATTTCTCTTAAATTCAATATTGATACAAACAGTATTTTTATTTATATCATCATCAGTTATTTTTAGATATTCTTAACTACATAATTACAGTTTCTTTCCTATAAACTTTACTAAAGTATATATAGGAGGGAATGTATGATATTAAATATTACATTGTTATTTTAGATGTAAAAATCATAGAAGCACACTTCAAAAAATCATACCTATTAAATAGATAAAATACTATGGTTTTTGAAATCTATAAGATTAAGCTTTTTGGTTTATAAATATATTTTTATAAATACAAGATGTTTCAGCCCTGAAATGACTGTATTAATATATATATATGTATATATACACATATAATATATATATCAATCATATATATTCTTTTTCAAGTTTAAAACATCTTTCCTGACAGCTGAGTTCAGTTGAAATGGAATGCTAATAGTGGTATTTTCCTTTACATTATAGGTATGCAACTAAAGCCAAGGGGTTATATAACACAAAAGATACTGAGAATAATCTAATAATTAACATTAATTTCTAGACAACTTCTACATAAGTACTTGTTATAGGAAATCTGTTCTGAGCAAAATATCTTCATAGAAAGGGATCGAGCTGCAAAGAAACAGACTATAAATGATAGCGTAAGTGTCCTTATTTTACAGGTTAGGGACTGAGTCTCTCCTTTTTCCCCACAACTAGGAACTGAATCCCAAGGCTTTGTAGAAGCCAGCAAGTCCCCTAACACCAAGATACATTGCCAGCCCTTTGAGGGCAAGATACTAGCTTGTTTTGACTATTTTGAGTGTATTTTTGTTGTCTTTTTGTTGTTCTGTCATTTTTGTAAATTTTCCTGTTTTAGCTATAATTAGTAAAACTCTCAAGTAATAAAAACTGTTTCTTCAGCCAAACATCTCTTCTAGTTTCCCCTATTTATCATGAACATTTTAAGAACAGGATCTTGTCTGCAGTGTGAACACTGAGTTCGTAAACCTTGGCACTGTGGTCTAATCCTCATTTAAGGACTCTTAAAAGTCTGTGTCTCCCATTTCTGTGGCTTACTTTGAGGCTGGTATGAAGATTTAACCGCAGGGTTTGAATATTTTTGCGGGTATGAAAATGGCAGTAACAGATTTGTTACTTGTGTTTAATTCTTCAGTGTGCTAAAGAAAAGTGAATTTCCCTGACCTGGTACAGTTTCCATGAAATTATTTGTAAAGTTTGGATTAGCAAGATTATTGATAATGATATCTTCTGAATGTGATATTGTCAAAGTGACAGTTGCAGAATTTAGATTCTCAGAGTAAACCCAGGTGCCCCTAGAGCTTGATTTACTGATATTTTGTATGCAATGTTGTGTACTCTATTCTTAGAGCTGGCTTCTCCAGGGCCGGCGAATCGAGTATTGTGCATGTTCAGGTAGTACCTCTGTGTTACCTGTATTTTCTTTGCTTATTTGGTGCAAATGGTTATTTGGACTCAGCTTTTCGGCATACTTCTTTCACTTTTTTTTTCCCCTAAAAGAAGCATTTTTCCCAGGCAGTCTTCAGGCAAGGCAAAGAAAATATTGTTGGAATTGCAGTTTGCTGTAAACAGGGGATTCCCCATCTAATGTCAACAGAGTCAGCACTAACCTGAGCTCGGACGTGACTGGAGTCCCAGAGCCTCGTTTCTTACTCTCTACCCGCTTGGTAAGCCTCTCCTTATCGTATAGAGGAAGCGGAAAGCTCAGCCCCCAGTCCGTCTTGTTACAGCGCTTCTCGCAGTAAATCGCTGAGCAGGCGGCATCACACGTACCTGATGACCCAGCCCGCCAGGGGACAGGCAGCCACGAGTTCTTCTCTAGTGCTAGCTCCTTCCCAGTGTCTTCTACCTTGTGAGCTTGACTCTCACAAATACCTGCTTCTGTTATTCGCCAGTGTTAGGAGAGCAAAGGGAAGATGCTGCATCTATTAAAGGAGGCTTTGAGACCCTTTTGGTTGAAGGAATTATACGCTCCTGTTAAAAACTGATTCCTGAGTACTTTTCTTTTTAAGGTCGTAGAGAGTTTTAAGAATGATCTTGAATTCAGTATGTAGCCCAAGCTAGCTTGCAACTCCTGCATCAGCTGTCTAAGGACATGGATTCTGGGTGTATATTATGAAGCCCCGCACTACATATTCCTTAAGTCAGATTCTACCCCTCCCCCAATGGACAGGAATTAAACTCAATCTGAGAAAAAGGGTAAGAATATTATTACTAAGTATCTTAACAGCCTAGACAAAGGAACAAAGTCTCTTTAGACGATTAATGAATAACATTGAAGAGTGAAGAAAGAGTGATTCAAGCCTTAAATAAGTAGAGGAAGGAGATAATAAACTAGCAGAACTCTAGGTGATAAGAACTGGGTGGCTAGTAGAGAGCTCCCAGCCATTTCAAAGTCACTCCTAAAAGGCTAGTAAGTAGGTAGGTGAGGCAGTGCACACTGGTCTGGAGAAGGAAGAGCCCAGCATGGGTTACATGGCTAGACCCTGCCTCAAAATAAGAAAACTAACAGCTGCGATGTTCGCCTGAGAGAGAGCGGCAGTGGGCGAGAGGGCTTTGCGGGACCAGGTGCTCAGGGCGTCAGCCTGTAGATCTACTACTTGGCAGCACAAGACAAGAAGAATTAGAGTTCCAGAACAGCCTGAGCTAAAGGGAAAGATGCCCCCTCCCAACAAAGAAGGAAATGAAAAAGAACTCCAAGCTACCATTGTGAAAAATGAAAGAGAGGCTATCACTACAGATCCTACAGGTACAAAAGTACATAAATATAGTGAGTAATTTATCTCAAGATAATTGGGAAGTTGAGGTAGTTTGTGACATAAATAACCAAAGCTTACTCAAGAAGTTTCTCATCTGGTAAAAAGTTGAATTTATACTTTATATATTTGCATAAAGGAAATATGAGACCTTGGTGGTTTTTCTGTACCTGATAGCAAAGAAAAAAAGAAAGAGCTGCGTGGAACAGCTCAGTATAGTATCTGGCAGTGACCCTGACTAATGTGTGTGAGGCCCTGAGAGAAACAAACAGCAGCAATAAAAATAAAGAGAAGAAATAATATTAAATTTGCAGAACTTATTAGACAGCAGAGTAAGGGACATTTCTCAGCTCATACTTTGGAGTCAGCATAACATTGATAGAAACCAGACAAAGATATTACAAAGCAAAGGAGACCATGAAACTCCATTGTTAATAAACATACACTTGAAAATCCTCAAAAGCACCAATTTGGATTAATCTTGGTTGCATATGTATTTGATCCTTATAATTCACTGTACTAATAAACCAAGAGAAATATGTGGGCATTTCGGTAAGTGCAAAAAAATATTTGAAACATTAATTGTTAAAAACATTTCGTTAAACTAAAGGGGGTAGTTCCTCACTCATTGGTGGCATCTGAGGAAATGCACTTACAGTGGTGCACTTAGTGAGGAAAGACTCAATGCTGTGTCTGTGATTGGTAACAAGATAGGAAGGCCTGGACTCTGAACAGAAAGACTTAAAATTGGATTGCAAACCAGTCTTTTTTCAGACAGATGTAATGGCATATGCAGAAAATCTTAATCTACCAAAATTACTAAAATTATTAAGTGATTTTAGCAAGGGGCAGGGTAACATATTCAATTCTTTTCATAAATTAATGTCAGGGTAACAAAAACAGTTCTTTCCATAAACATCTGTTAGTGAAAATAAACACTTAGAAGTACAATTTTAGTAGCCTAAAATGTACAAAATATTTATGGATACAGTTAAAGAAAATACATAAAGCCCCACTACCATTAATTAGTGAGAAATGAAAGACTTTAATACATGGGTAAGATGTCTCTTTCTGGGCAAGTCATGTAGCTCAGTGATGGATTGCTTACCTAATATGTGTCAAACCCCTAAACTCCCACAAGTGCGCGCGCGCGCGCGTGCACGCGCGCACGCGCGCACACACACACACACACACACACACACACACACACACGGGCGGGGGCGGGGAGAGAAGAGAGATATATTTTGGTTATGTAATTTATATGGGAATACAAAGGATGTAGAATAGTGAAAATACTTTAAAAAATATTAAAGGCAAAGGATGTAAATTATTTGATTTCAAGGTTTAGTATGAAGATACAATAACTAAAGCTTTATAGAAGAATGGTATTAATAAGATGAAATAGAAAGTTTAGCCCATGAGCACACATGTACATTCTGTTAATTTTTGTTCAGTTCCAGGTAAAGGATAGACTTTTATGATGGTGGAGCACATTGGGATGAGATCTGTAATAGAATGAACCAGGTCCTAATTCTTACCATATGCTTGAGACAGAGCATTGTCCTAAACAGAAGAGCAGAAATCCCATTCCCTTGTAAAGGGAACATGCTAATATAATCATCTGGCGCAGGCAAAGACTTATTTGATAGTACAGAGGAGCATGGTAGTTGCCACCAGTGATAAATTGAACTTTGTTGAAGATAATGTTCTTACCACAAGTTTCTTAGGAAAGTATATAGGCCAGTCATGAAGTGAAAAAAATACTCTGCATTTACCTGACAAAGGACTTTCAGCTATGTAATGAACTGCAACTCAGAGCAAATGATGATTTAATCACTTCCCCTTGGTGGGGAGACCCAGTGGTACACATAGGAAGGGGAAACAGGTTGTCTGGATGAGACCAGATAGGCTGAGGCTGTCTGATAGGGGAGGAGAGTAGGCTGGAAGAGGAAGGGGGAGTGGGAATGGGAAGATATATGCGAGTGAATAATATTCAGGATGTAATCTGAATAAAGTATAATAAATTTTTAAAAATGGGTTTCAGACTTATGTGGACATCTCACAGAGAAACTTAAGAATAGGTAACAATGCATGGCAGGCATTTTTGACATTAGTCATCAGAAGAGACAGATACAAGTGAGAGCGATATTGCTCACCTGCCAGAAGAGCCCAGACTTAAAAGGATACACAATGGTACAAGAATTCTCACATATTGTTAAGGGAATAGAAGAGACTCAGCTACTGAAGAAAGCTCCTTGATAGCTTCTTATGAATTAAAACATGGCCTAGCATTGTATTCGTTGCCCAGTGTGAAAATGCTTTATGAAAATTTGCATTTGAACATTCATAGAAACTGTTGCTTGTGGTTCTCCAGCTAGGAAGAATACAAATGTCAGCAATGGGAGGATGAATGAATAAACTGTATCTTACTAGAATGCAATAAAAATGACTGATTCACATAACCACAGTCCATGAATGCTGAGACAAAGCCAGGCACAAAGCAGAGCACATATTATTTGGTTCACCTGTCTAAAATTCCAGAGTGGCTGAGGTCAGAACAATTCTTATCTTGGGGAGACTGACAAGAATGGCACAAGGAGTAGCAGGTTTTCTGTCTTGTTAAATCTTGTATGACCTAAGTGTATATGAATTTGCCAAAACTTAATGGTTATGGTGTAGATATTTCACTCTATGTAAATGATACTGTAATTTAAAGACACAGAACAGTAAAATTATATGGATAGATTGTTTCTTCTTACTCAACAGTAATAGTGGTTTTCTGTCCTTTTTCTCAAAACACACATGCCTTTTAGCAGTCATGATACCTGGTGATAAATGCATAAACACAGATGATGGTTGAATTCACTTCTTATCTTAGTAGAGAAGTGTGTGACAAATGTTACTTCTGCTCATTTGATTTCCTTGAGGGATGTTTGAAAGAAACCTAGAATGATTGATTTATTTAATTTATTTAGCAGTGCTAGTGATTTCATCTAGGGCCTTAAAACTGCTCTTATAGTAAGGTTTCTACCTTTGGGCAGATCCTAACTATAGAGGGATTTGTTTGTGAAAAAATGTATTTATTTAGTTATATGCATATATGTAGGCGTGCCTGTGTGAGTTGATGTGCACTATGTGTGTGCTGATGCCTATGACAACCAGAAGGGGGCATTAGATCCCCTATACCTGGAGTTACAAGTGATTGCCATCTGAGGTAGGTGTTGGGAGTCAAGCATAGGGTCTCTGCAAGAGCATCAAGCACTCTTAGCCACTGAACCATCTCTCTAGCCTGAGTGAAATGTTCTAAGAGATTGTTGTCAGGTGTTATTTGGTGCTCAGTCTACTCTGGAGCATTTGTCTCATTATTCCAAGTGTAGTGCACACCTGGGTGTTTGGCATCTTTAGATAACACTGGGGATTTGTCTTTATTGTGTGTTCAAAAGAATGTTTTTGATTCAAGTGTGGTATCATGAGCTTCTAGTCCCAGCTACTAACAAAATCAAAGTGAGAGTTCCCTTGTGCCAGAGAAAGACAAAGGGAAAGAGGCCAGCCTGGGTGGCATAGTGAGGCCCTGTCTCAAACAAACAAAAACCACTTTCTTTTAACATAGATACGTATACTCTTACTATTGAGATTGAACATATTGTTTTAAAAAATTAATACATGCTTCAGATAAGAGTATTCAATATGTCTGGGCATGGTGGTACATGCCTTTAATCCCAGCACTTGGGAAGCAGAGGTAGATGGATCTTTGTGAGTTCAAAGCCAGCCTCGTCCAAATCATGAGTTGTAGGAAAGCTAGAACTACAGAGTGAGTCCATGTCTCAATGAACAAAACAAAACAACAACAACAACAACAAAAATAAATTCATTAATACAGAAAATTATAGAATAATAAGCTTCCTGCTATTACTACTTCCTTTCCAAGACTACTCTCCTAAAACAAGCAAATGTATATGTTCTAGTAGAAAACTTAGTAGATATCAGACTTAGTCAACTTTTCACTATGACAAAAGCAACTTAAGAGGGAGAATTGATTTTGGCTTGTGCTTTCAGAAGATGTCACTGGGGTCTGGATTTTTAAGGAGAAAATAACCCCAAGTGCATTTTGAGATTAAATTCTAGAAATCTGTAGGATTTGAATAGATAATTAGGTAGGAGTGTGATGTAACCGGTCATGTCCATGCACCTGACAAGAAGTCAGTGCTAAATTGGAGATTTAAAAAAAGCAGAGAGTTGTCAGGATATAGGTGATAAAGTTGTCTAGTGAGAAAGTTGGACTTTATTTTGATGAGAAAATTGTACACAGAGCCAAACCCCAAAGAAACATAGTAGAGACTTAAGGAGCAGGCAAAGAATGAGAAAAGATGTTTGCGAGGCAATGGTTGTATGTGATGTCATAGAAGCCCAGCATTTTACAAGGAACCAGTTGGAAAGGGACAGATTAGCACTGTGGAATGCCAACAGTCTTTAGTGGAATTGCTTAGATACCTTTTTAAGTGCTGTGGTGGTTGGAGTTGGAAATTTACAGTCTGTTAGCTTAGGGCAGTTTCTTTACCTTCCTCTTTATGAAACACAGCCCAGGAAAATGACCATCTCTGTAAGCTTTGGGTACAGCAGGTAGGCCAGCTCTTAGCAAATACACTGGCTGTAGCAACCATATATAAATATGAGTGTCTGCCTTATCCTCCTTAACATCACTATTTCCTTTGTGAGGAAACAATCAGCTTTCCATTTTAAATCAGTTTTGGCCCAACAACTGCATATTTCTCTAATTTGTCTGCCTAAGCCCAGACTGGCTTGCAACCTCCTACTGCAGCCTCCTGAATGCTGGGTTTATAAGTGCCTAACACAGCACCCAACGTCTTACTACACTCTGATTAAGAACATTAGAATGTGAGTGCTTCTAATTGGATTGTTTGAGCAGTTTTTTGGTTGTTTGTTTGTTTGTTTTTGGTTTTTTTTGTTTTTGGTTTTTTTTATAACCTTTTTTTTTTTCTTTCGCTGCTTCTTAGGTCTAGGCAAAGACACTCATTTTGCTAGTAGTGCCAGGAAACAGGCAGTTTCCATGGTAACCGACAGGCTGGGTTTTACTGTGGAAATTTCCGGAATTAACAGAGCTGCATTGCAGAAGGATGCATAGAGCAGTATTCATCTAGAGATCTTCACAGCGTGTGCGGAGAAGAGCAGTTGCTGTGTTATTGGGATAAGTGCATGTTTATTTTCTTGTCTAAGGAAGATTGGCAGGGGTGTGTGTGTGTGTGTGTGTGTGTGTGTGTGTGTGTGTGTGTGTGTATGTGTGTGTATGCATATGAGTGCTGAAAGAGTAAAACAGCTTTGAGGCATTTCATACATCCTGGCTCAGTAACCTGGGGCTTGCTTAAAGATAAAAAAAGTAATAATGTGGTTTGGAAAGGACAATCTGCTTGGTGCCATTGGGAGAGAATTAGGTAAGTACATCTCTTACAGGGGTGGTAAGGAGCTGAGGGAAGCACACTTCTTCAGTAGATGGTAACAGTTCTTAGGAAAGGTGGGCCTAGGCAGAAGATGGTTTTTGCTTTTTAAAGGAAAAGTAGTAGGTAGCATGTTTGAGGAATCAGCTTTCTATTTTGAGCTGGAAATCCACCAAGGTAATTACTATCACCTGCTGAAAGACAGCAGCTAAGAGAGGTGCCCAGCATGCTAATAAAGAGGTTTGGTTCACTAAGCACTTACCTAAATGATAAAAAAAAGCCTGCAGAATGTTGTTAGATTCCTAATCCTGTTGATCTGGGGTCTGGATTTTTAAGGGAAAAAAAAACCCCAAATGCATTTTGAGATTAAATTCTAGAAATCTGTAGGATTTGAATAGATAATTAGGTGTTTCTTGTGGTATAAAATTATAACTTTTAAAAAGAAAAGGGATCTAGAAATGCAAGCAGTGGTTTTGATGCTCAAATGATAGCCAGGCAGCATTCATGTCATGTGGTCAGGGGGCTGTAACTTCTGGCCAGGTTGTTCTTGTAAAGGAAGTTTGACTGGAACACAGCCATAGTGATCTGGCTGTGTGTTTACAGCAGAGATTGTTTTGCAATGACTGTATTGTGAAACCTGAAGTATACTATCTGATGCTGTACAGAAAAGTTTTGAGACTCATAGTGTATTCTTATGTCTGTTGTAAGTAACTGTTGTGACAAACTTGATACCTTAAAGCAATAGCAATTTATTCTGTCACAGTACAAGAGGCCAGAAATTGAAAATTAAGACCTTGGCTGGGCCGTGCTTCTTCTGCAAGTCCTAGAGAAGGCTCCTCCTTCTTCCTCCTCCCTTTGGTAGTTCTGAGCTTTTCTGGCCTTGTCTCAGGAGAGTTATAATCTCTACCTTTATCTTCACTTTTGTCACAGACCAGCTCAGCTTCAAAAACTCCTGATCCCAAGGACCTATCCCCAACAGAACCAGTCCATGACACACTTTACCACCTTCCCTTTTCTCTCTGACTTTCCTTTAAGGAGAGTCGTCATGTTTGAAATATCTGAAAAGTCATACTATGTATGAATAGTAAGATTCTAATTTTTGTTGCTGTTATTTTTTGTTTTTGTTTTTTTAAATTTTAAGATAGGGTCTCACTACATAACTCAGGTGGGCTTGGAACTTCTTATGCAGACCAGACTGGCTTCAAACCCACAGATCTCCTGTCTGCCCAGTGCTGGGATTCAAGACATATGCCACCATGCCCAGTGATACTATTTTGGATCTACCTGAATAAAGATGATCTCTTTCTGAGATCTGAAATAAGATTTGTAAGGATAAGGTTACATTCTGAGGTTCTGGATAGATATGTATTTTAGGAGTACAGGGGATTATTGAAGAACTGAATTTTGTTTTCTTAAACCACATTCTATCTTAAGGCTAGTCAGTTCCTGCCCAGTTTTCTTTGGAAACTAGTGAAGAATATATTCTGCATGAGACTTCGGCTATTGGGAAAGATACTGGGCCCACTCTTCAGGTCTGGGGCCATATAAACCATAGAGCATGGCCATGTGCTGCCAAGAGGCAATGGCGGCACTAGATGCTAGAGAAGGAGACTACCAGAATTCACAGGGGACTTGGGAAGACATGCCAGCATCTTCATTATCCTCTTCTCATCTCTTCATGTCTTTTCTCAGCTCTCAAACTCCAAACAGTAACAAACACACTTGGAGTTTTAATGAAAAATGATTGGAACCAAAGCAAGAATCTGAGTTTGAGTGATGAGACTCATGGCTATGCCAGTGGAAACAAACTGATGCAGAAGAAGTGCCAAGTAAGCAAATGGTAGATGGTGACGTAGAAGGAACACACCAGTGCAAGAGCCTGAGGCTTGGTTTTCATGGGATGTCTGTACTGTGGGAGAGTCTAAATAACCAGCTGAGGCTGGGAGGTCTGCAACGCTTCTTTCTTCCTACCTGTGCACATCTGTGAGCCATAGTCATGAAAATAGTTTCTACCATTGTAGTCCTTGGAAACTTCATCACTATATTTTAGGTCTGTATTTGAATTGGGATGTTTGTGTTGTGAAGAATCAAACAGTAAACAAGGGGTTCCAATGTGAATGCTGCCCAAAAGAGAAAACCTTCTTGCATTTTAATTTGATGTGCTAATGCCCCATAACCTTATCTGAATATGTAAGAACGAAACCCCTGATAGAGGTGGAGATGATCCTCCACGGAGATGATCATAAGAATTGGACAGAGTGATAAGCAGCAGACCCTAATGACTATTTACTACAAGTAAGGATGTCCTAAATGACCACACCATACTTTCTGATAAATGGTGCTGGGATTATAGACCAAGTCTCTGGTAAGGACTAGTGTATTCTGACTTCATTCATAGATGCAGTGGGGAAACATGAAACCCTGTCCACGATTTTCAGAGAGAGTTTCCCAGAGAGAAAAGACCAAATGAAGTCTCATTTCTTTTCTAGTTGAATGCTTTAGTCTATAAATATGTTCATATTGGATGCCAAGTTGATATGGTAGAAGGCCATGGGATTTTCACTTAACCAAAACATTTGTGCATATGGTTGAATTGTGTGGTTAAGCCTAAATAGTTTTCCAAAAATACAAAAATTCTCTTGAATGTAGTAACAGTTGTATTTATGGAGATCATGAGTATGCCAGGATTATCATATGGTCTGGACTTAGATTAAGCTACTTAATCAGAGGTGACAGTTATGCTGAACTCTTTACCCTTGCTGGGACCCTTGCTGTATGGTCTACATTGGCCTGGAGTCTGTGATCCTTCTGCCGCAGCCCCCTGGGTGCTGGCCTACGATGTGCACCACACCTGCCTGTCATGCTGACCTCTCATTGGCAGCTGTGCTAGTTATAATACTACCAAAATAAAAATTCTACCCAGGCGTTCTCTTCAAACAGAGACTGCCTGTGGAAGGGTGGCCTTCTCTGCCCTGTCTCAAGTCCCCTTTTATCCTTTTTCTCCCTATAGAAAACAAGTTATTTTCTTTGGGGATTGGGGTGTGAGAGAAATGGATGGGGGCACACCTTATCTGGGAAATGGGGTCATCATGAGTGAATCATTGTGGGTGAAAGTAGAATAAGATTGTAGTGCCAGTAGGCCAAGACTTACGTTTTAGAATCTTCTGCTGTGCGTTCAGAGTTTACTAGTAAAGAGCAAGAGGACTGGGATAGGAGGCTGTGCGCTGGAGCTGTGGCTATTCTCATTACTACACTGGGCCCTGGTGTCTGTCTCACCAACTTGTGCCATTTCTCACATGCACCGGTATGGAATGGGGGAGGCCTGCATGTCTATGGAATGCTTCTTCTGTGGCCCTGCCTTGGTAATTATAGTTGTCTTGGTTTACACTCCCAGACTCATGTCCTCAACACAAAGATGTTGACAACCCTTCCTAAATCTCCTTTCTCTGTAGTAGTCTGACCCCTTGAAGCAGGAGCTAGAGATATTTGCGGCTTTTTTGTTTTGTTTTTTTTGTCTCTCAGGGCCTACTACCATCCATGCCTGATGCCCAGTGTTTTTAGGATTGTTTCTCCTTTCTGTCTTACCTACTGTGATGGGAACCTTGGTGCTACACTGACACAGATAAGGGTTTATAGGAGTAGAAAACATCTTGGCTGATTTTAGGAAGACTATCTCTCAGTAACATTTCTTAAGATTCAAAATAGTTTCCTTCCTCCATCCCTAGCCAAGATTAGTTTTCTTTATAATATAAAAAAATTAATTTGTAAGAGTTGGAGAGATGGCTCAGTGGTTAGTAGAACTTGTTGCTCTTGCAGAGGACCTGGGCTCAGTTCCCAGCATTCACATAATAGCTCATAACTGCTCATAATTCCAGTTTTGGGGGATCTGACACCCTCTTCTGGCCTCTTTGGGTACCAGGCATGCCCATAGTGCACATACATATATGCAAGCAAAGCACTCATATATAAAAAAATATATAAATAAATCTAAAAGAATATTTTTAAAAGAAATGTGACTTATAAGAAGAGGCTGAAAAGCCAAAATGTGAGATGGTTTAGATGAATGAGCAGCAGCATTACTGAACAGGATGTCAAATGAGGAAGAATCCTTCTTAGGAATTTGGAAACAAAGTGGAATAGAGACCATGTCACATGTAGCATCCACCCACAGACACGGCAGGTGCCAAGAAGTGGAGGGAAATAGCTGATTTCAAAACATAAATAACTGAAATTCTTTTACATTCTTGAGTTCATTGAGAAGATAAACAAGCAACATTTATGACAGATAAAATTCATGTTCTAGGTCAGCAGTTCTCAACCTTCCCAATGCTGCCGCCCTTTAATACAATTCCTCATTCTGTGGTGACCCCCAACCGCACACTTCATGAAATTATTTCATTGTTACTCCATAACTGTAATTCTACTACTGTTATGGCTTGTAATGGAAATTTTGTGTTTCCCGATAGTCTTAGGCAACCCTTGTGAAAAGGTTATTTGACCCACAAAGGGGTTACAACCCACAGGTTGTGAACGGCTGCTCTAGATAAAGAACTTTTGGGCAAAGCAGCAGTGACAAAGCAATCAGATGGGCTGACAGGTCTCAGTGGTGCCCTTTCAGGCAGCAGAACCAGAAGTAGTTATTGATCAATATGCACAGGATTGTTAACGTACAGCAGCAACACCGTAAAGTGCAACTAGGGAGAGTCTTGAGCCAGCACTGGTGGTGTTTGCCTGAAACCCCAGCACCTGTGAAGCTGAGGCAGAAGTTGAGACCAACTCTGTCTATACAGAACTGTCTCAAAAAAGAGGAGGGGGGAGGAGTTACTTTATCTTAGTATCATTTCTAGTTGGAATGCAAATCAGAAGTGGACTCTTGACTGATGGGTGTTGTTGCTCTTCCAAGACTGTGCATGCATGCTGTACGGCCCTGACCAAAATGAAGCTTCTATTAATGACTGCTGTATTAGCATATTTTAGTGGAAATTTGTAAACTAGTTTTTGTAGTTTATGCATATCATATAGAAAAATACAAAGTGTGTTTGCTTTCTGAATTGTGAATGAGGCTTTCCTTTTTACTTCAGCAGCCTTGTTGAGGGAGTTGGCCTCAGGTGTCTGGGTAGACAGGAGTAGCTCAGGAACCTGCCTTGCTGCTGTGTTTGCAAAGTAGACAAGACTGTGTTAACAGAGGGCAGAGTGAAGGTTTGAGTGTGCCTGCAGCCATTTCACCTCCTTGGTTATGTCACTATATTGAAAAAAAAAAAAAGCATGCAACTTAAGTTTACCCACCTACATAGGAAACAACATGAAATCTACCCATCTATATAGAAAGCCCCAGGCAGCTTTATCAGACACTCGGGATAGAAATACAACTTTTTCAGGGTTTGGTCTGATTAATGTTCTGGAACATAATGTTACACACAGTTCTTTGTTTGTTTTTGTTTTGTTTTGTTTTGTTTTAATCTGTAGGCTTTGGGAAATTAGATTTGTGTGGGTTAGTAAAAAGATGACAGCTAACATAGATATACTATTAAATAGTAAATGGACAGGTTGATAGTCCAAAAGCTAAATAATCAGAAAAGACATTAGTACAAATTTGTAGTATCAGAAGGGACAGTTTTGTAGATTTTCGTGTGGCAAGATAAGTCTATGATTTCATATTTTAATCTCTACGCGTTGATGCCACTTTAATAATAAGGCCTGAAAGCATGGTGGTGCACGCCTTTAATCCCAGCACCCAGGAGGCAGAGGCAGGCGGATCGCTGTGAATTCGAGGCCAGCCTGGTCTACAAAAGAGAGTCCAGGAAAACCCTGTCTCAAAAAACCTAAGCCTGTATTAAATGGATCAAGTTGTTCTATGTCAAATGTCCTGCTTAAAATCTTGTATGTTCTATAAAGTATGTTACTTTTATGGACATACATTCCTTTTGCATGCACATAGTATGTCAGTTTTTCACTATGTGAGTGTGTATGTGTTTTCTTTAGGAACCTAGAATTATTTATTAGAATGAGGACGTAGGTCTCTAGATATCAGATGCAGTTGAGAATTCCTTAAGGCAGAGCTTTTGGCTGAAGTTGCTGTGGGGCTGAAAGTGTTTAGGGTTGTTGTCTGCCAGCCACCATATGCTGAGCGAGCTTTCCTGTTGACCTGTCTCCTCTCATGCCAGATGCTAGGGGCACAGGGCCTCCCATGGGAATCACTAGGGACTTTATTAGTTCAGAGTAAATTGGTGTACATACAAACATCAAGTGCATACACAATGGCATAAGCCCAGTAATTTCTTTCCCCAATTCCATAGATTCATCTAGAGATAGGCTAGGGCTCATGTAGTGTTGTCACAGGTGAAGTCTAGAGTGCTTTTGTGGTCACCCTGTCTTTCTCTGGACATTATTTCCTTTCTCAAGGGCATAAAGGAGCCTGGAGCCAGAAGGAGGAGGGGAAGAAGTTGCATCAGCTCCTTTAAACACTGTGTTCCTATTTGCCATGTCTAACTGCAAGGATTATTGGTATCTTAGATGAGCTCTTTAAAAACTAAACCAAACCATTGACTGTGAGGCTTAAACAACAGAAATCAATTTCTCGTATTTGTGGAGGTGGAGAGTCCAGTAAGGAGTTATTAGCAAGACAGGTTCCAGCCTGAAGTCTCTTCCCATCTTTTCCTCACACCTGTGGGACTGCAGCAAGCTCTCCGCTGTTTTCTCTTTCAAGAACACTAGTCTTTTAGAATAGACCCTCACCTTAGCTATCTCTAAGGCCCTTTCTTCAGTACAGTCACACCAGGGATTCTGTGGCATGTGAATTTTGAGAGGGAACACCATTTAGTTGATAAGCGTTGCTGCTCATGTAGGAAGGGTGGCGAGGAGAGTGGGTGTGGGCAGCATGGTGGATGCATCACCCACATACTCTGCCTGAGTTCCCCAGCTTGGTAGTAAGGATCTTGGAGTTGGGACCTTATGGATTAGTCACTGAGGGCATCTAAGTGTAGAAAACTGAAGAGAAAGGAAGGCTGATGGGGAGACTTTTTTTTTTTTTATTGAAAGGCATTATCTTAGAGAGTCAGGGAACTTTTTTCCTCATGAAGAGTGCAGTCAGAGTATAAACTTAACATATTTTCTTTTTTGTTTTGCCTTTTTTTTTTTTTTTTTTACCATTTTTTTAACACAGGGGTGGGGTGGAAGCAGGAGAGAAACATGCACACCTGCAGTGACTTGCTTTTTGAGGTCAGAGCATACAACCTATGGGAGTCAGTTTTCTCCTTCCTGTGTATGATCCAGGAATTGAACCCAGGTAGTGGCGATTGGCAGCAGGTGTCTTAACCCACTGAGCCTTAATGCCAGCCCCTTGCCAAGCTTTCCAGTAGATGTGTTTTCTAGTGTTTGTAGGCTTTTTCCCTAGGTCCCTGTCTTAGTAGTGTTCTGTTGGTGTGATGAAACACCAGAACCAAGGTAACTTTTAAAGTAAGGCATTTAATAGAGGGCTTGCTTACAGTTTCAGAGTGTTAGCTCATGCCCATCATGGTGAGAAGCATGCTGGAGGTGTCGTGCTGGAGACGGAGCTGAGAGCTTACTTATGTCCTGATCCACAGAGAATCTGGGCCTAGTTACTCCTAGTGACACAACTCTTCCAATAGGGCTACACTTACTCCAACAAAGCCAAACCTGCTAATCCTTTTCAAAAAGTCCCACTAACTGGGAATCAAACATGAAATGCATGAGCCATTTTTACTCTAACTACCACAGCCCCTAACGTACTTTAGAGTAGAAGCTGACTCCCAGCTAGAGTTCATGGTTGGGTTCAGGCAGACTCACTAGCTAGTGCTGTACTTATTTATGATCCTATGGAAGCCATTGAGATTGGGCAGTTGAAGTGGAAGCGTTGGAATTGTTCAGTTTTCCTGGGAAGGTTGTGTGAACATGCTGTGGTGATGTTGTAACCATGATATGGCCTCTGATTTTGTAGTATGTTCACAAAGTAGAATATCAGGTGGCTTATTCAGTTTGGGATATTTTTATTAGGTCAGTAAGATATTGTATCTCTTAACTATTAACTGTTCCCTACACAGTGACTAATTAGGAGAGGGATTCCATAATGCTAGAGTTTTCCCTTAACAGTGTGGAGCATTGTGCCTGTTGCTCTTCCATGCTCTATATACCAGTGCTGCATTCACTCCCATTGTCTAGGATGGTAGCATATGCATGTGACACATGGAGTGATGTCCCATGAGCTCACCCATCCAAAAAGAGAAACCCGAAAACAGTCTGAGGCCAGGAGGGGATGATGTTGGGAACCATGTGATGACAACTGTGGCCCTCATATTATCAAGTATTTAAAACACTGATAATTTACAAGTAATTTCAGTTAACTTTTTGTAGATACCTTCACTATTAGGCCAGTGCTGTGTTTTATCAGTGATTTAAATAAGCCATGGAGATGGTATTAGCAGTGATTATAGAGCAATGATCACTATAAATGGAATTTCTTTATGCTAGAGTATTTCCTGGCTTACCCTGTCTACTTCAGGAGGAAGATTACTGAGAAAAATCTCTTTTTATGACCCAAATATATTTTCCATCATCAGAGATCAGTGCTGGCTTCATCAGGACTAAAGTGACCACTTGGGTCCTCAGTTGCTGGGCCTCTGTCACTGGAAACTAGCTGTGACAAGGCAGGGGTGGAAGCTAAGAGTACTGGTGTAAGTGGAAGCCACTGACTCAAAGTTACAAGCCTACAGTGTGAGAACCTCTTATTTGGAGCACAGCTTCCCTAAGTCATTTATATAAAATATACTAATTAATAACTGTACTCTTGAGTCCTGCTTATTATCAACATTAGTTAATATGGGCTTGGGGAAGAAAGATTTTAGCATTCTAATGCTTTCGAGGCCTGTAGTATTAGCCACAAAAAAAAAAAAAAAAAAAAAAAAAAAAAAAAAAAAAAAAAAAAAAAACAGTTTTGCACATTTCAGGAGACATTCCAGAATTCTTCAAGAAGCAAATAGATAAATGAGCCATAACCCTTCCATGCTCTTATTACAGGCTGGAATTTGGTAACTTAGTATGAAATTGAAAACTAGTTGATATTCAGTTTCTCTTCATGTGTGTTACACTTTCTAGTTTGACGTAGCTTGTTCTCACATATGGGAAGAGGGAAAGAAGAAAGAAAAGTCTGGTTTCTGTGTTGGGATTTGGGTGTGATATTTAATGCAAAGTTACCTCTGCTTTTTTAATGAGTAACCAACTCCCTTATCAGCCCATTACTCCTGCTGTTGAACAGAGGTCAGAAGGTTTAAATAAGACAGCACAGATTTCTTCTTAGCTGGCTGTTTGGTTACCTACTTCAGCACAGTGTAAACAATAACAGGACCATATATTACTCATTACCAAATGCTGCTACAGGCACTGGGGATGCTAGAAATGCTGCTTTCCAGTTTACCCCATGTGCTCTGCTTCAGTTGCTGTAGGCTGCTGCAGGGCTTTGCAGTTTAGAACAGTAGCTCAGGCTGTCCTGGGTACAGCCAGTGAGTGTTGGAAACAGCTTTACCAGTTAGAGGATGTGGTCCGAGAGGATTTGTAGAAATGCATTCTCAACTCTGGGGCTCTTGGTTGGTAATATAGTTTTGAAGGCTTGGAAAAGGTCTACTATTGAGTAATCAAACCCAGTAGATAGTGCTAGTTCCTTTAGCAAAAGGAGATTGGGGTGTATGAATGTCTTTGAAGCTGTGCCTTCTGGATACCTAAATGTATTCTGTTAAAATTCAGTGTGTAAAAAGCAAGATGGCACAAATAACTCTAGAACTGGAGGTCAGGCTGCTTGTGTCCTTATGAGCAGATGAGCATTCCCACACCAGACTCAGTGCTAGCTAAAAGAAAAAAGTTAAAACCTATTTAAAATGTGGAAAAATTGCTTCCCAATATTTTAACAGAGAGAGACTGAGAACCCACAGCATTGAGTCATCAGGAAAACTGAAGATCTCCCCTGAACAGCACTGGGATTTCACTGCAGAGGACTTGAAAGACCTTGGAGAAATTGGACGAGGAGCTTATGGTTCTGTCAACAAAATGGTCCACAAACCAAGTGGGCAGATAATGGCAGTTAAAGTAGGTGATGCCATGATTACTTTTGGTACTTTAATCCGTCAGCTGAAATTTTGTGGTGCATCCACACCACTGCTCTGTTCTTACCTTTGTGGTAATAATGGGTGCTAACAATCCTGTCTCTGCTTTCCCTGAGGATGTTTTGTGTAGAGTTGTCCTATTGGTTGTGTGTTCTCTTGCTCTGGAACATGAGTGTGTGAAGTGTGCATGTTCATTGCACTTTTGCCATGATGCATTAACAGGTTTTAAACTTCTGGCCCTTCACTGCCAAGGTGAGTTCAGGCTGGACCACTGCATCCCTGGGAGCAGGGCAGTGCTGCTCTGAGCCAGGCGGGAGCTGGAGGAAGAAGCAGCACACTGGGCTGGGCAAGGTGCGGGGCTAGGGCTAACAGCAGTCTTACTGAAGGTTTCCTGGAAACCACACACATGCTGTTGCCACTAACCTCAACCTTACTCGGTCCTGACCGGCTCGGCTTCTGTTGGTTTATTCCATCTCTACTCAGTACTGCCCTGTTCCCTGGTTTAAAAGTTGTATCTAAATGCGTACCTTGTGATAATACTGTCACATTCTGTCCTTACCGTGTTGTGCCATTGAATTTGTTCGTTTACCTCCTTCCCCTAAGGTCAGAAGTGGAGATTTGGTCTGTAAAGCATTCCCAGCAGGCCTCTGCGCGCCTGTGGTGAGCTAGCGGTGCTCGTCTTGCTCGTAATGGATTTGCAAACTGTACTTTGTTTGTTCACATGTTTAAAAGTGTTATGTTCTGTTTAAGATACACAAATGCACACCAGCAATTTGGGGGCAGTCTTCAAAGAAAAAAACAAGATGTGGCCATACTCTCACTAAACTTAAAATACCTATGAGACCAAATAACATTTCAGTTTGGAATAGTTGAAAGTGGCTTTGCAGATAGTCTAATTTGATCTTATTGCTCTCTATTTTGAGTCTGTGAAAACACTTGGAGAGATGATACTGAGGAGTGGGTATGTCTCACACTGCTTTAATGCTATCTGAGGGCTATTGCCGCAGCATCTTCCTTGATGATGTTTGTACCCACTGCTATGTGTTTCCTCACTGCTGGGTCATGTCAAGATAAGGTTAAATTAGTGTTGAGGAAACACTTTATGTTTCTCTCCAGTTTCTTGTTTTTGATCAGATTTTACAGAGTGGAGAGAAAGGTGCTTTGGGCAGGAGGAAGTGTATACATTCATAAAATTTTGCATGTAGCCCACAGACATCTAAAAATGCACAGACTAGGACCTCTGCTCAAGAGAATCTATTAAAACAAAATGTGCTTCTTAGAATTTTTAATGAGTTCTGTCCTTTTATCTTGCGCTTCTGCAGTATAAGGGGAAGAAAGCCATTTGACTTAGATGCTCCCCATGGATGTCCTGATGTCCTCATGTTCTTGTACTGTCCGTGTGTGGCATCCAGCTTCACTGGTGGGGACTCCGGGAAAGCTTTATGGGTAGCACAGGTTCTAAACTGCTGCCAAGCAGGAGGGAAAGTATTTTTTAAAATTATTTCTGATGTTTTCCTTAGTGTTGTGTGTACTTCGTCAGTGGTGATCAGTACCATATGTTACTTAGTTGTGTGGATAAACTTTAAAATGAGTAAAAGACTTTAATGAAAAAGAAAGCACTTCATTTTCCCGTTTTCGGTGATTAATTGGATCATATTTGAGGTTGTATAATGGTTATTCAAGTTTTGAGTAAAAATATTTAACTTTTGTCCAATACCCATAATATATACAGTAGACACTTATAATACTGGTGACTGTTTTGAGGGCTCCACTTGGGGTGCTAATATGAACCCCAACTCTTAGGTGCTCAGAGACAATTATGGATCCTATACCTGTAGCTGTCAAATGTACACTTCCTACCTGAACTGTCTGTTTACTCCCTTAAGTAATTGAGTACGCATAACAGTTTGGGACATGAGAAGATAGCGGTAAGATATAACTTAACATAGGTGGCAGAATAACATGGATTCCATGACAAGTGATCTTCAAAATTTACTTGGAGAAGCTGTACAAAAGTGAACTGTATGATTCCTCATTTTTCCTTTTGAGCAAGCCCTTTCCCAGATTCTTCATTAATACTGGAAGAATGGGACCAATATACATTACATTGATACCAGTTGATGGATGATAGATGTCACCTACTTTAGAATTTTAAACATTTATTGTTGATTTTTTTAGAGACAGGTCTTTTGTCACAGGTCATCATGTAGGCACACAGACTATCCTGACCAGTATAATTACATAGAAGTGATGAGTGGTTAAGGATGGGTTAGATTTGGTGTGTTATAAAGAGAGACAGCCACACAGTGGATAACTTGTCATTGTTGTTAACTGAAAAACATTTCCTGAAGTAGTTCAGTGTTCCTAGCCTTTGAACTTGTGTTTTGGTACTATGGAGAAGAGTTGCTTTATTGGACATTAAGTATACCCTACAAATTATCTTCATAGTTTACTTGGAGTAACTATAAAAGTGAACTGTGGAATTTCTTTTCATGTATGATTCCTTATTTTTACTTTTGAGAAAGCCCTTTCCCAGACTGATTTAGCTATGTACAAGAAATGGTTGAAGGGGTCTTCTTAGTTACCTGAATTAATTATATCAAATACTGAGTCTGAAAATTGACTAAGGTGTCATAAATCAGACTCAACAAGGCCAAGGAGCATGTAAAATGTGTCTTTAGACAGTTCCTGGCGTGTGGACATTTTTAATCTCCAAGCTTTAATTGCATACAGTGGGCAAAGAGCTATTGCTTGTTAGTGAGTGTGAACAATATAATTTGCCTGCCAACCCACTCCAGCATGACTGAGCCATAGTGGTCTGGGGAGGCATCATTGTTGGCAGTGAAGTCTTCTAACTGCTGTAGGAGGAGGAGGAGGGCAGCTGCCAACTCTGACTGTATTCCTTTACTCTTGACTTTGACCAATATTCTCTACAAATGACATTTGTTTAATGTCATATTAAACTATTTTAAAGAATTCTAGAACAGACTCAAAAAACTATCCTAATGAGGAACTCTCTCTTCCACACTAACACAAACATAATGTAGTGCTTCATTTCGGTTAAAAATATAAATTACCCCAATTTTATTTTTTATGGTGAATACAAATTTGTTTCTCTAAATATACAGCACATTCTTTATTAAAATGCTAATTCTTGTGCAATAAAGTAACATCTACTACTGTGTTCTCAGCTTCTGAAAGGAACTTTTTCAGGCTCCACAAATGAAATTGTACAGTTTCGCTGCACAGCTGCCTGCCTTGCAGCTCCAACAACACCTTCATGACCAGGACGCCATTCTTTTTAAAGGATGGATAGTATTCCACAGTGCGAATGTACAATATTCCTTTTTATCTACTTCTTAGCTGCTAGATATCCAAGTTATTTTTGTTTATGGCTGTTGTGAACAGCACTGCAGTGGATTTTGAAGTTACTGGCCCATTTTTCTCAATGGCAGAATAATCACAGATGGAAACAAACATGAAGTCACTGTCCTCTAAGTAAAGTAGGCTTCTCTGCACAGCTGTCCACAAGGGCTGGTTGTATTAGGCAAATCTCAGGGTTTGAACTCAGTCTGTGAAGAAATGATTATGCTTAGGTTTCTTAGGTAGGGTTAGAACAAGTCAGGTCTGGGGGAAACATCTAGTAGCATCAGGACATAGGCAATCAGAGTCAGAAGACAAGGCGAATCCTGGCATGTGGGAGACGAGAAAGAACTAAGTAGGTGTCATGAGTAACTTAGACTCATGGCCTGATGCTGCGCGGTGACCAGCATGGCTTGCTGACTGTGAGAAGGAAACAGATATGATTGATCCATGTAGGTCTTCCCGCAGTAATCCTGCTCGCCCAGAGAGGATGGTGTGAAGGATGGTGCCTCAGCCCTCAGCTGGGGGAGCTACTGGGCCAATCAGGGAAACAGGCTCTTTGTTCAGGTTGGATGCTTGTTCCAGACCGCAAATGTGTGACAGTGTCTGTTAAGGCTTCAGGGATTTTCTTTTTGTTGATGATCTGCCTGTCTCTGTCTCTCTATCTGTCTCTGTCTCTCTATCTGTCTCTGTCTCTCTATCTGTCTCTGTCTCTCTATCTGTCTCTGTCTCTCTATCTGTCTCTGTCTCTGTCTTTCTCTTTTCCTCAACTCTACTCCTTTGCTTTTTCTGCTTTTATTAATTCAACTATTTTTAATCCAGGACTGGCCACTTGATCTTTGATATTTGGAATTGACTTCAGTGTGCTTGAGCTAGAACCTAGATGCTGAGTGGGAAGGACAAGGTTCCTCTGGTGACAGAATCAGCAGCCCACCTTCCCTGCCGCCTGCTGGTTAGGTAGGTGTGCCCTTGGCGCAGATGGTAGAGATGTGGTGCTGTGTACTTTCTCCAGGGAGAGATAAACAAGCATTTACCTCGAGTGGAACACTAGTGACTGACCAGAGAAAGGATCCTACCCAAGCCCAGCTTATTGAACTAGTGTGTTTATCAGAATTACAAGGACAGGTGAGCCATACTTAGAAGAGTAGGTGGGCAGTTGTATTAGTGAGAAGCCCTACCCCAGTAGTTAGGAAAGCTGTATTCCTGGAGTCCTGTGTTTACCTTTCTGGCAGCTCAGCCTGTTGGGGAGAGCAGTTGTTACTCTTTGTATATCCCCCAGGGTTATGTGAGTCTCGTAAGTTTCAGGAGTTTCAGGAGTTTTTGTATTTCATTTGGGTTTTGTGTCCCCCACCCCCACCCCCCTTGAGACAGAGTTCCTCTGTTAGTAGTTTTGGCTGCCCTGGAACTCATTCTATAGACCAGGCTGGTCTCGAACTCAGAGATCTGCTTGCATCCGCCTTCCAAGTGCTGGGATTAAAGGCCTGTACCACCACTGCCTGGCTGTTTTCTGTGTCTTAACCTCCCTCCTCTCTCTGGGTTGGAAATGGGTCAGTTTGAACGAAATACATACACAGTGTTTCTCCCACTGGTGCCATGTTTTCTGAGATGTAGAAGGAGTAATAGATGCATCGGATTATTTCCTTCCATCTACCACTGAACATTCGGCTGCTTTGCTACAGCAACAGCTATCTACTCTAATTAGGAGCTGGACTGGCTGAGAATCTGCAGTGAACACTGCCCATCACAAGAAAGTTTCTCTTCATGAGTCACCTAGGATCATGACAACAGTAACCTGTGTTGTAAATACAAAGGTTACAAGGACAATTTGACAGGCATTATATCTATTTAACAAAATAATAGTTTTGTTTTGTTTTCCCACACATTGGGGCCTATTACCTCCCCAGCCGTAGGCTGGGATATAGTAGCAGATCCAAGCTCCCCTGGTGTAGAGGGCCTTAAATCCAGTCAGAAAGCGGTCGGTTGTACCCATTGCAGTTGTAGAATGCAGTAGTACACCAGTCAGCCTATCTTACCTGGCATGTTGATGCTCTAGCTTGCAGGGCCCATAACTGGGCAACACTGTCAGTGAGAGCCCCTAGCAACCTACATAGTGCCTTTCTGTACTACAGAAATCAGCCAATGGGGAAGGGACTTCCATCCCAGTACTAATCTGATTCCTTCATGTCTGAGTCAAAGCCAGTGGTGTCACCAGCATGGGGTTTTACTTCTAGTTCTGGCATGCAACCAAGAGCAATGGCAATAGCTTTTAAGGTTTGTGGGGCTCAAGGCTTCCCTGACACATAATTGACAAAAAGGAACCCCAACTCCTAGGATTGTTTGTTTTTCAATGTACAACCTTATGGTTCCCGAGAGTGCTGTTTTCCACTCAGCAAGGTGCTTTCATGTAAACTTCTTAACTGCTGTCTTTTCTGTTCTTCAAGATGTTTTTAAAGCACTCAAGGGTTAGCATTGTGCAAATGATCCTTTTCACAGAGGGTAGACAGGATCTCTGGAAACAACTGTCTCTTCTAAGCAGGAACCAGTTTCTTGGTGGCTAAGAGTATTAAAAAAGAATGAAAGATTAACCAAGGTCCAGTACAACTTGAAAAGATCTCATCATTTGTATCAGTTCTGAACTTAGGAGCATATGTTATGCAGGTGAGGTGGCTCAGCAGTACAGGCCCTTGCCACCAAGCTAATGACCTTAGTTCAATTCCTCAGACAAACATGGGGTAAGGAGAGAGCTAACTCCCAGTCCCAGTTAGCTTGTGTATACACACACACACACACACACACACACACACACACGCACACTCACACAGAGCAAATATAATAAGAAGATATGAAAAATAAAAAAGATTAGGTACAGCAGTGTGGAAGAGAAACTCCACCCCATTTGTCACTCTAATCTAGTCATTTTCCGTGAGCCATCCACTGACCTATCCTGAGGTACTATGCTTTACTCCATCCCTGATGATCTTTGTGGGACCAGCTTGCTCCAGTTGGCCTGGCTTTATCCCAAGGGGGAGCAAGGCCACATTTGTATTTGTGACTGGGCCTGGTGCCTCAGTTCTGACAGGCTCTGGGTGGCCCTTGCCTGGCTGCTGAAAGGGTGCCAAGCCAGGCAAACACTGCATGGCTTTTCCTGGGGATAGGAGAACAATTTATTCACCCCAAATAGGATACCAGTGGCAGATCAGAGAAACAGAGTTCATTATGGCTGCTCATGAGAGCGTAGGTGAGAGAATTCTTACAGCAGCATTTGTAAATCATAGACATCCAGATCACTGACAGCCCCACCCGACAATGGATGAAGACTCAAGAAAGCTGCATTCCATGGGTTCCCTGCACTACTTGTAGGTAGTAGATCCAGCAAGAACCTCCTCTCTGGCAGTTGTTAGTGTTTGTGTAATCCTAGGGTAGGCGTGTGTAGGAGGGGGCGTTTATGCATCTTGTGAGCTTCAGGAGCTTCCGCAGTCTTTCAGTTCAGCTCAAGTTCTGGAGTCTTGTGAAACTTCCTCCTCCCTCTAGGGGAGATGCTCCGATATGGGAAGTCAGGGATGGTAAAAGCATACTTTGGCTGGTTTCTCTACCACTCTGAAGACTGCCAACACTTGTGTTAGAAGACCATCACTAAATGGTTTTGGGAGATGTTGATGATGATCAGTAATCATTGAAGGAGAGTGTTCATTTTAGTGTTTATGTTTATGTCTTCCATATTCCTCTGAGGGCCTTAATGCATTGGAGTGGGGTAATTTGGAAATGCTTGTTATAGGTGAATTTCAACTAGCCTACTGTGTGTTTCAGATCATACTTGAATCTAGTTTCTTACTACATGTATCTGATTTATATCCTTGCATGCATAGCTATTTGGAGAAATACTAGGCTTATCATATCTCACTGTCCACGGGGACATCTGAACTGACATGGGTAATTCCTAATAGTGCTCGTTGTATTAAGACCTTGTCCTTAGTTATCTTTTAGATTTGCATCATTGTCTCTTCTAATGTTGTAGGTACAGGAGTGATAACATGATCTGTAGACCTTAGAAACTCTAGTGGTGGTCAACATTGTGCTGTTTGAACGTACTTGGTTTGAACGTACTTGTTTGAATGTACTTGAATGAACATGTTGTGCTTCCCTTTATCAAGGCTTAGCAAGCTTGAGCCATTACCTCTGCCCTCTTCCTATAATGGGGTATGATATATTCTCCTAAGTTCTCAGTGCACAGCCAGACTACACAAAAAGTATCAGGCCTTAGTGTCCTCAGTGAGAAAAATGGGATGTACCAATATTAGTTTGTCAATTTTGTGAAGATAAAACTAGAAATTTATACATTGATTTCACTTATAAAGACTTCAGTGAATGTTCAGTGAAATTTCACATTCTTTCTTCTGGACTTAGTAACTGCAAATACCCTCATGAAACCTTTCTACTCAGTAGATTTGACTTAATACTCAATAGGTATCATTACTTTTGGGCATGACAACAAATATATCTCTGATCTTCACTTCATGCTCCCCTCCAAACCTCACCTTTTCTGTTTTGGATGCTGTTGCCATCTGTTGGTTCTTATTCATCATGGCTCTGCGAGGTGTTTTGGGAATTTAAGTATGTGGTGTGTATAGAAACTTTAGCAGAAATATGAGTCAGTGGAAGACAAAGTAAAAGTTCTTAATATTCTGTGTGTGTGTGTGTGTGTGTGTGTGTGTGTGTGTGTGTGTGTGTGTGTGT
>OU015755.1:94701845-94749581 GCA_907169655.1 Acomys percivali | reverse complement strand
CTTTCTTTCTTTCTTTCTTTCTTTCTTTCTTTCTTTCTTTCTTTCTTTCTTTTTTTTCCTGTGAGCCTTTCTTACTTTACTTTCCCTACACTTCCCTCCTTAGCTGTAGTCACCCTGCCTTCCTGCTTTCTTTGCCACATTTCTAGCTATCTAACCTTACTCTCTCATACAGATGGGTTTAGCACCCTGATCCTTCTTCTTGGTTCTCTGGCTCTCTGTCCTGGAATGCAGACAAGGAAGGTGGGTGTGAGGTGAGCACATCTGTGACTCCATCGGGTCACCGTCTGTCGGTGAGAAGGCGTCACCCCAGTTTGCTCTGCAGTGTGTGCTGCTTGTCTCCTTCCTGTGGCTTCGCTGCTGCTACTCCCCGAGTCTCCTATGAATGCAGCCTAGGAGCTCCTCCTCCAACTCCTTTTCATTATGACATGCAGCTTAATCGGCTTGAGGACTTTCATACTATTTGTTTTGTCACTAGCCATTCATTTCTCATGAGTGCCAAATGTGTGGGAGGTGTGGTGGGCAGGTTGGAAGAGAATGGTGCATTGTGAAGGGTGTTGCCTTGCAGGTCCGAGTGTATGAAGTAGAGAAGGCGAGAGGACACTTGTCTTTTTTAATCATTGAAAATAGATTCTTCTCTCATACAGTACATCCCAGCCACGGTTTCCCCTCTCCCCCCAGTCCCCCCACCCCCTTCTCACTCTGTCTCCCATCAGAAAAGAGCAGGCCTCTAAGAGACAACAACCAAAGACAATAAGACAAAATACAACAATACAAGGCAAAAGCCCTCACACCGAAGCTGGCCAAGGCAGCCCTACAGGAGGAGAAGAGTCCCAGAAACAGACAAAGGAGTCAGAGGGACACCAGCTCCCACAGTTAGCAGTCCCCAGATTACACTAAGCTAACAGCCACACATACATGTGGGAGACCTGGTGCAGACCCTTGCAGGCTCCCTGCTTGCCACTTCAGTCTCTGTGAGCCCATATGCTACCTAAGAGGACACATGTCTTTCTAATGAACAATGGTTAATTTAACCTCTGGGACTTGTCATTTCTATTTACTGCTGCTGAATATAAATAAAATTCTCCATTCCTGAATTTGCATTTCTAGCCAGTGGCACTTCCTATTTTAGTAATTTTAAGAGAATGAAGATCTTTGTTTTGATTTTTATTTTTTAAAGAACTATATAAAATAGCACTATTCCAAAGCCAGAGAGCCATACATTTAACTATGATGACAGTGGAGCCACTTGTCATTTCTGATCGTACCTACATGTTATTTATTGATATTTACCTGTTTTAAAGCCTTACCAGACATTTATATGACATTAAATACAAATTTGGACAATTAAAATATTTTTACAGGTTCAAGTATATAATTTCACTGAAAAAACTTTGTATATGAAGGTTATAATTCCCTATTATGATTTTAGATGTTTATTTAAGCTGTATTACATTCAGATAAAGTAAAATAAAAATAATCCAAAGATACTTTTGTATTAGAAAGAGATGTGATTTGCTTTTCAAGAAGGACAGCTAGGCTTACCTAGGGGTGTATGTTCACTAAACTTGGTTACTACAGTAGTGACCAGTGAAAGCTCATAATGACCATAATGAAGGAAATTATGATTTTTGCAGAATTTTTCCTGATATTTGATTGTAAACAAAACTTCTTTAACCACGCGATGACTTTTCAAAGTCTTTCATGCTCTCCTATGGTCATGTCATCCTACTCTTTAAGTAAGAAGAAAGAAAGAAGAGAAGAAATAGATAAAGGCTTGTGTTACTCAAACTAGTATCATTTCCTCAGCTTAAAGTTAAGATGTAAATCAATGAACATTTTTTAGAAACCAGCACATGAGCTCCTTGGTTCAACCTCTGAGTGCGATGAGTGTTGCTTCCTCTTTGGGCTTCTGTTTCCTGTGCCTGGAATGAAGGACTGACTGAAGGGAAGGGAAGGTTCTTACTCAGGCGGTCAGCTTTATGGGGCTCTGCTCCCTTAGTATTAGCCCGCGTTGGGCCTCACTTGTGAATGGTGGGAACCTTTCCCGTGTTGCTGTGCTGACTACCCATGAGAAAGTGTCCTGGGGTGACTGTGTTACTTCTAGCTTTATGTTATGCATTATCCTTAGATTCTCTAACTTGAGTTATTTGTCAAGCTTCTGCATTAGAGTTGTTAACTTGAACGTACTGTTAATGTAGGTTTATACTTGTAGTTAATTTTCCTTTGGGAGGATTGGGAGGCTTCTTGAATTGGGTCTGTTTGTTAGGTGCTCATTGAGGTAAATGTTATAACTCAACCGCAGAACCATACTATAAGTATTGAGCTTTGCTTTCTCAATCCAAAATCATTCGGGTGGAGCCCCAGCAGCTGGCTGCTCACCTCTACCCAACATCGAATGTAAGGCAGCATCAGCCTAGCAGAGTGTCGTGTTGGACCTAGGCCATTCTCTGTGTACAGAAGTGAACTGAGAATGCTATTGCAGATGAGCACATTCTGCCAAAGCTTAGAGCTGTCCAGGCAGTGACCCCTCACGCTGGTTAGTAAGAGTGCTCCAGGGATTTCAGCTGGGCCTCTACGCCAAAGCTAGCATGTTTCCTTTCTCTAACTATGGCTGAGTTTTGGAAATCTGCTCCCAGAAGTCAGACATGAATGTGAACTATTGTGTTTTTTTATTGTAATGCTCTTTTTTAGTCTTAGATAAGCTTTGTAAAAATATAAACTTAGGAAAACAATTTAAAATTATATTTTTGAATCATGTGTGTTAATATTTACCGATATAGGCATATAGATAGAAAATTAATAATTAAGGGGAAAAGACCTGAATAAACTATTACATAGACATCTTTCTCAACCAAAGGTAGTTTGAGATTTCTCTTCTTTTATTTACCAACTCTTTGTATTAAATTCAGATATGTAGAAATAATAAAATTATTTTTAAAAAAGTCACATTGACTATTTTGTACAACCACACAGTCAAATTGTGTTACTAAAATAGGAATAAATGTTACTTCTAATAATTACTGACTATTAATTATTAATTAAAACAATCTTGGTCATGTTTTGAACAAACACAAATCACATGTCTGCTTATTTAGACTTTCAAGAACTATCCTTTTGGAACAAGATATTAATGTTGATATAGAAGCAAAGTTATTCTCAAACTATGAAAATGTGGACATAAGAGTGAAAGAAAGAAAAGGTTCTTACCTCTAAGGTGACTACTTGTCTTTTTTGTCTCTCACTCTTAATTTTATCTTTATCTACATGACAGTGGTATAATGTAACATTTACATCAAAGTCAACACATTTCATTTGGTCTGAAATACTGTAGATAGCAAGGTATGCATTTTAAGTAAAAACATTTCAAAATATATTTGGAGTATATGGAATGGATGCCTGGTGTAGTGTCAAACAGAAAGCCGAGAGCGCCCACTTCTGTTCTTTAACTGCCTGTTCTCCTGTCACACGGAATGCTCTTGTATCTCTGCCTCTGGCTTCTCTTCTGTAAAATGGGCTCAAGAATTTAATTGCCTGCCTTCACCCCTTGCAAGAGCATTGAGGACAGATACCTCGAAGTCTTGGAGGACAAAATGCTACCTTGTGTAATTTTTGATACTAACTTATCTTGTAAGTATGTGCTTTGTGTTGTGTACAGTGACACAGTGTGACATTGTGAACTTTTTAAAAATGAGAATAAAAGCTATTTGCATGCTTTAATGTTAAACTGTACTTCTGTTATTAGTGTCTTATATTTTCTGAACTTGATTCTGTTCTATTTTATTAGTGCAGTGGGGAATGTTCATCTGAACCCTATGCATTTGGGAGATGGAGTATAGATGTTTTCTGGCAGTTAGAAATGTGCAGAGTTGTACAGTTTGGCTAGGACTCTGCCCCAGTTCTGCAGTGTACAGAGGACTAGCTTTTCATTTTGGGACTAGATAAAAAGAACTCTCTGTTTCTCCATTTTAGGATCCCCCTCCCCCTTCCAGGTTATGCTGTCCTGCATGCAGACCCATGAATAGAAAGCTAGGGAGTTCAGAGAGGGAAGAGCCGGTCAGGATTTGCAAGGCTTGGGTTCTCATCTGTATGCTCTCCATACTGGTCCTTAGTTTTTCTGTCCCAGCCTGTTTCCCATTGCAGTCTAGTTAATTAAGATGCCAGGTAGTCAAGAAGGCTGTTGTTGCATTGGATGCTAAAGCCTATACAATTCTGAGATGATGGTTAAAAATATGTGTGTATGAAGCTGCCTACAATTATTCATGTGAAAACTTCTATACTCTACGATTTTCTTTGTATTTGCATGTGGGCATAACCTCAGAGCCCAAGAGCATTGTTGTTTAACCCTCACCATCATCAGTGAATGTGTGATCTAGAGTCCTGTGCCCTTAAAAGAATTCCTGAGTGCTTTTTTGTTAAATGTTCTGTGATCAGACTTTCACTTAAAAAGTATAAGGAAACATGATTTTCCTGTCTGGGTAACATTGTGAGGCTTGGTAATTTTCAGTATTGTGGTAAAGTACTCAAGTTTTACTCAATTTTCTAAAACCGTTCATGATTGCATGACATCTGTTATCATTCTTTTCCAGAGAATACGGTCAACTGTGGATGAAAAAGAACAAAAACAACTTCTCATGGATTTGGATGTGGTAATGCGGAGTAGTGATTGCCCATACATTGTTCAGTTCTATGGTGCACTCTTCAGAGAGGTACGGGTAAATTATTGGGGTTTTAGCTGATAAGTGCATATGTAATTTGAATAAGTAAGAAGATGGCAGGATTAAATTCTACTCTTCAGCAAAGTGTCATACATTAACAATGAAATTGTCTCTTATAATAGTACAGCGCCATCCACGTTAACCTGCAGGTTGTTCTTTCTGCCTAGGCTTGCTTTGGCTACTCATTTGTTTTTGTTATGCTGTTCTTACTAGTTCTATGAGGAATTCCACTGAAGTGTGGACTCACTGCTTCTTACATTAAAGGATGATTATCATCAGTATATATGTCAATATTTCTGTGTCTTTGTGGTTGGTACTTCTGAATCCCGTAGTTTCTTCTTTTGTGTTTTCTATTAAGACTGTGACACATCTGTGTGTTAGTACTGCAATGTAGACTTTTAAGAATTATTATGTTTAAACTTTTTGGTTAATAATGAAATGGTTGTCATTGTGACATCTTTATTTTTTTTTTAAATACATTTTAAATTAAAATAGATGTACATCACTTTCCCCCTTTCCTTTCCTTCCTCTAGCCACCTTTATGCATATATTTCATTACACTGTGTTCTTATTTGCCCCAACCACCTACCCTTCCCTGATTTCCTTCCTCGCTCTTGCCTATCACTGTCCATTTTCTAATGGCCCCCTTTTCTGCTCTGATGTCAGTGTTTTATTACACCTTCTTGTTCACTTCACCCCCTTTCTTCAGACCTCTTCCTTCCTCTCAGTTCCTTTTCTACTTTCGTGCCGTGTGTGTGTGTGTGTGTGTGTGTGTGTGTGTGTGTGTGTGTGTGTGTGTGTGTTGTCTGAGTCTTTCTATCTGTTTATCTTCTGCATGTGGCAGAAAATATATAGTATTTGTTTTTCTGAATCTGGCTCATTTTGCTTCATCGGATTATCTCCAGTTTCATCCACTTTCCTGCGAAGGATATAATTTCATTCTTTACAAAAGAATAAGTTTGCATTATGTGTATGCACCATATTTTTAAAACATCCATCCTTTCATCTGTTGGTAGACATTAAGGTTGGTTCCGCACCTTGACTGTTGCAAATAGTGCAACAAAACCACGAATATGCTAGCGTCTTTGATATGCTCATGTACCTAAGAGTGGGTATGGCTGGGATTATTGAGAGGCCTCCATACTGATTTCCGTGGTGGCTGTACAAGTTTACACTGCTCCCAGCAGTGGGTAAGGGTTACTTGCTCTCTACATGCCATTGGCATTTGTTTCCTTGATGATAGCCATTTTGATGAGGTTAGATGCAACCTCAAAGCAGTTTTCATCTGTATTTCTTTGATAGCTAAGCGTTTTAAAAGCCCTTTTTCAAATGTATCTTGGCCATTTTTATTTCTTCATCCAACTTTCTATTCATTAACTTACTATTGATTAACTGATTGGGTTTTATTTTGTTGTTAGTATTTAATTTCAAAGTTCTTTATAGATTCTAGATATTAATTCCTTGTCAGTTATATCACTGACAAAGACTTCCCGCCATTCTAGAGGTAGTTTCCTTGCTGTGTTCATGGTTTTTTGTATTTTTTTAGGTTTATTTTATTATGTATAAAATATGTATATGATGTTGTTTCTGCATGTACACCTACACGCCAGAGGGGGGAACCAACTCTTATAGATGGTTGTGAGCCACCATGTGGTTGCTAGGATTGAACTCAGGACCTCTGGAAGAGCAGCCAGTGCTCTTAACCTCTGAGCCATCGCTCCAGCACCACACCACTCTTTTTTTTTGGGGGGGTGGGTGTAGAACCATTTTAATTTCATGTAATCCCATTTTTCACTGCTTACATGCTGCTGGAGTCCATGTTAAAAAGACTTTGCCTGCTCAACTGCAGGTCTTAGATTAATGTCTTTGCTGTATTCTGTATTGGACTTCTTTTGGTGCAGGGTGGGAGAAGTGAACCTAGTTTACTTTTTTCACACTGAATATCCAGTTTACCAGCACTATTTGTTGAAGAGGCTTCTTTGTTAATTATGTTTTAACACATTTGTCTAAGATTTGGTGGCTGTAGCTCTCTGGATATATTTCTGGGCCCTGTCTTATATACCATTGGCCTCTTTGCAGTACCACTATTTTTGTAATTGTAGCTCTATGGTATGATTTGAGATCAGAAATTACGATGCCTCTAGCACTGTGCTTTCTGCTTAGTATTTCTTAGTATTCATTTGTTTGTTCTTTTTGTTGTTGCTTTCAATTTGTTTGCTGTTCTTACTAGTTCTTTGTGGAATCCCACTGAAATTTAGATGGGGGCTATCTTAGTTAGGGTTACTGTTGCTGTGCTACAACACCATGAGCGACGTAACTTGGGAAGGAACAGGTTTATTTCACTCACAGTTTAATACAACAGTTAATCATCTCAAGCAGTGAGGACAAGAACTCAAGCAGGCTAGGAACCTGGAGGCAGGAGCTGATGCAGAAGATACGGGGTGGGGGTCGGAGGGCTTGCTTCCTATGGCTTCCTACACCTGCTTTCCTTTAGAACCCAGGACCACCAGAACAGGGTGATCCCACCGACAATGTACTGGGCCCTCCTCCATCAATCATTAATTAAGAAAATGCCCTAAATTCTTGTCTTCAGCCCAGTCTTATAGAGGAGTTTGCTCAGCGGAGGCTCCTTTCCTCTCTGACGACTTTAGCCTATGTTAAGGTCACATAAAACTAGTCAGAACATGGACTGTGCTGCACCTGTAGATTGTTTTGGGTCATGCATATCTAATTATCACAGTGGCTATTCTGCCAGTCCATGTGCTTGAGAGGTCTTTCTATCTTCTAGTATATTCTTTAGCTTCTTCCTTCTAGACTTTCAGGTTTTACCCTTTTGTTAGAGTTAGTACAAGGTATGTTATTATTCACTTTTTGAAAGTGTGATGAATGAGGTTTTTAAATTTGTTTTACCCACTTTTTTGTTTTGTTTTGTTTTGTTTTTCTGGGCAAGTTCATTGCTGGTATGTGGAAAGGCTACTGACTTTTATATCAGTAGTTAGATATAAAATACAGTTTATGGGGGCACAGGCCTTTAATTCTAGCTCTTGGGAGGCAGAGGCAGGCCGATCTTTGTGAGTTCAAAGCCAACCTAGTCTACAGAGTGAGTTCCACAATAGCCAAGGCTACAAAGAGAAACACTGCCTTGAAAAAATAATACAGTTTATGTCTTAGTTACTTTTCTATTGCTGTGAAGGGACACTGTAACAAAGTCATTTTATAGAAGAAAGAGTTTTGGGTGCCTTACAGTTTCAGAGGGTTGGAGTCCATGACCCTTATGGTGGGGAGCGTGGCAGCATGCACATGAAGGTGTGGTACTGGAGCGGTAGGTGAGCATACAGCAGGTAGAGAGAGCTAACTGGGAGTAGCATGGACTTTTCAAACCTCCAAGCCCATCCCTGGTGATACTCCTCCAACAAGGTCATATCTCCTAATCCTTCCCAAATAATTCCACCAACTGGACCAAACAGTCAAATACATGAGACCATGGGGGACACTCTCCTTTAAACCACCACAGCGGTATTACTCTATTTATCACATCTAGAGTTGTCTTGTAGAGTCTTTGGGGTCTTTTAAAAATAGGATCATGTCTACCAGGCGTGATGGTGTACACTCTACCCCAGCACTTGGGAGGCAGAGGCAGGCTGATTTCTGTGAGTTTGAGGCCAGCGTAATGTACAAATTGAGCTCTAGGACAGCCAGGTCTACATCAAAAAACCCTTCTGGGGCATGGGGGTGGGGAGGGGGACCATGCCATCTGTAAGTAAGGATTGTTTAGTTTCTTCCTTTAAAATGTCTGCCTTTTGTCTCATTGCTCTACCTAAGGCTTTCAGCATTACGTCCAGTGAGAGTGGACACCGTTGTTTCCTGTCTCATGTTAGAGAAAATGCAATCAATTTCTCTTAATTCACAGTAATTTTGACTATAAGTTTGTCATATATGCCCTATGTTGTGCTGAGCTTTGTTGCTTCCAACCTTAGTTTCTCAGGGTTTTCATCCTGACGGAGAGTTGCATTTTGTCAAAAACCTTGTCTACAACTTTTGAGATGATCATACAACTTCTCCTCGAGTCTTATATACGTGCTTTACTAATGTACTGCAGGAGGTGGCTTGAGTGAGAAATGTCCCCCCATCGGCTCAGGCATTTGACACTACTTGGTCCCCAATTTCAGTTGGTGGCACTGTTTAGGGAGTGTTAGGAGGTATAGCCTTCCTGGAGGAAGCATGTCACAGTGAAAGAATACAGTCACATCCTACTCACAGGTCTGCTGGGGCTTCCTGCTTCTGCTGCTGCTGGCTATCATGCCTTCCCACCATGATGGGCTCTGTCTCTCTGGAATCGTAAATCCAAATAAACTCTAGCTTCTAGGAGCTGCCTTGGTTATGGTATTTTATAACAGCAACAGAAAAGTAACTAGTGTGTATAAGCATATGTACAAAACAGTCCTTACAGTACTGAACTGAAAGCAACTTGATATTTATGGGTTTTTTAATTCAGTTTGAAAGTATTTGATTGAAAATATCCTGTGTATGTGTGGGTTTGGTGTCATTGTAATGGCAGCTTTGGAGGATGGTTTTGGTGTTCCTTCCTTCCTGTCCTGGAGCAGTCTGCGGACTGGTGTGGCTCATCTGTAAGGGCCTGCTTCCTTTTAGTATCAGCCTTCCCAGCCTGGACTTTCCCTTGTGGGGAGATTTTATTCCACTGCAGCTTTAGTGCTCCTCATGGGTCTGCTTAGTTGCTTTTATCTTCTTGATTTAGTTTTAGTAAGCCATAGATACCTATAAATTTATCCTTTCTAGATTTCTTGTTTTGTTTTGGTTTTGGTTTTTCGGGACAGGGTTTCTCTGTGTAGCCTTGGCTGTCCTGCACCCGCTTTGTAGACCAGGCTGGCCTCGAACTCACAGCGATCCACCTGCCTCTGCCTCCCGAGTGCTGGGATTATAGGCGTGCACCACCACGCCCGGCTGATTTTCTAGTTTTTTAAGACTATATTTCAAGCATTCCCTAGTGATTCTCTATCACTGGCATATATTCTAGAGATACCTACTAAGTTACTTTTATCTGTGGTGTCATATCCATTTGCTTTGGCCATTACGCTCTTTGGCAACATTTTATAGTTGGATATTGTATAAGGCTTTTTTCTATCTTGTTAGATCCATTCCTGTGTGCCTTATAACTTTAATTTCTGTTGGGAATGATGTTTGTGTACGCATGGTGACACTCTTCCTCCAACAAGGCCACACCGCCTAATAATGCTACTCTCTCTGTGCCAAGCACTCAAACACATGAGTCTTTGGAGTGCATACCTATTCAAACCAGCTAAGGGTGATTCAATCAAATGTCAATATGGCTACAGTAGCTTTCCATTATCTGCAGGAGGTGTATTCCAAGACATCAAACGAATGCCCAAGACCTCTGGTATTAGCAAACTTGATACATTATTTTTTCTTGCACATATACCTGTGAAAAAAATTCAACAGAATATTAGCACAATAAGTGATAATCATAATTATACCAAACATAAGGTATAACAATGATAATATCTTGGGGGGGAGGTACTTGAATCTCAGTATAGCAATACTGTGGCAGTTGATCTAATAACTGGCATGGTTACTAATGAAACATGGCTGCATGGGGTGCCTATACCAGATCCTTTAGAAAGCATACTACATAGGAAGAAGTGGTGACTCACATCAGTGGCAGGTTGGGGCAAGACATCACAGCATGTCATCAGCTGTGGATAAACAGCAGTTTGAAACTTATGACATGTTTATCACTAGAACACTGTTTGTACTGTTATCAGATCATGGTGACTGCAAGAAATCAGGGACATTGACCTGTGTCTCTGTGATAAAACTGCTTTCATACACTGGTTTAATTGTTGCCAGTGTTGATTTGCTGGGGACAAAGATAATAAATGAGCATTTGTGCTGCATCAGACAGTGGGAAGTTCTGCATAGAACAGATAGAGTGAAGGCACGCTGAGTCAGGGGCTCTTCTCACCAAGAAGGCTGCTGACCTCAACACGGTGTCATTTACTACTTTTTAAGCTTTCCAATTTGAGATGTTTTATTAATTTCTTAAGATAAGCTCTTTTGTCAGAGAAAGGATGGTTTTCCATATAGTTCCTGATTTGGGTTTGGTGATGGCAAATTTTGAACTACTTGTCAAGGCACAAAAGTTTTCTGTAAGTTAAGAGTGGTCGAGATAGGGGTTGGAGAGATGGCTCAGAGGTTAAAATCACTGGCTCCTCTTGCACAGGATCCATGTTCAATTTTCAGGAGATCTGATACCCTCACTTGGTGTCTGATGCTTTGGCCAAATAGTTCTGTTTAAACCTAGGTAGGACATCCTTTCCAGGTCCTTAATGATGAATAAAAAATCACCATAAGTTGGAGGTTCGGTGCAAAAGCCGAGGAAGGCATCTTCCTTCTTAGTTCTGTTTCTGTCCTAAGGGGAAGACGTCAGCGGTCCAGGGTTAGGATTTAATGGTGACAAATATCTGTTGTTTTACAGGGCGACTGTTGGATTTGTATGGAGCTCATGTCTACCTCGTTCGATAAGTTTTACAAATATGTATATAGTGTGTTAGATGACGTTATTCCGGAAGAGATCCTAGGCAAAATCACTTTAGCAGTAAGTATCTGACTTTTGCGTTGCTGACATGTAACTGTGAAGAAGCTGCTGGTGTTTGTGAGTGCATATGGCTTAGCATTGTTGTTGCCCTCATGAGAAAATCAATTCTAGTAGGACAAGAGATGCCGTACCATAATTAAAACTATATACCATAATTAAAATAATAGGTCTGAGGAATACTTTTCAAATATAGTCTGTGAATCCTACAGTGTTGTCCTCATTCAAATCTCAAAGAACTATAACAGACTGATTTAAGTAAAGCTAGAAATGGTATTTTATATCTGTTTCTCCTGTTGTTTTAACTATCTTTAAGTTGATTATATACCTAAACTAATCAGAGTGGCAGAAGTCTTTTTAAAGCCCTTTAATTGCAGCTTTTTGACAAGGTTTGTTTTGCAATGGTTTAATAATGAGGATTATTCAGGCTAAGCCGTTTAAAATGTTGCCTTGTAATTTTAGGAGCCAAATTTAGTAGCCAAAGTTGATCAGTTCACTTTTACCAGAATACCAAGAAGAAAAAGAGTTCACTTTTAAATATGTGTATGGCTTGAAACTGACTTCATGATCAGTTACTTTCTTGCTCTCATCTTTCAGTTGAAAAGTGTGTAAAACTTTCTTACAGAGGAAAAGGCAACTTATTTTTATGAAGCAGAACTAAGAAGACATTTAGAAGCCCTGAGACTCTGAGCCAAATACTTGTCTAGTTAGCTGGTGTGTACGAGCTAAACCATATTGTGGCTGCATGTGACTTCTGATTTCTTTGAACCAGTCTTCCCCCAATTTAGTTTATTTGTCACTTGCCAATTTAGTGACTTCTAGAGCAAATAAAACTGATTTAAAAATATAAACAATTTCTGAACTCTATTTCATTTGTAAGAAATATGTGTGTATAATAGTATACTTTACAATTTTGATTAAACTTTAGTTAGTATGTTATTTTAAGGTTGATAATTTGCTAAAATTTTGTCACTGCCAAAGTAATGATTAAATTTAAACCTTTTACGACTAGCTAACATTTAGAGATACATATTCTTTCATATAATAGTATATAGAGTGAAACTGAGTTGAACTAGATACTTATTCATAGTTCAGATGAATATGTAAGCTTTACATTGATAGTTTAGCTACCCATCCAGTGTACCAAGCCACTGATGTCTTGGAACTTGCCCCCTGTAAACAGTATTAGAATATAATAGTACTATACAGTAGAATAGTACGACAGTACTATACAATAATAGTATAATGAAAATATTTAATGGTGAGTGAATTTTATTTGTGTTGAGCCAAAATTCTATGACATAATCTTTTTGGTAGTCATATAAGTAATATACCATTTTTACAGATGGTAAATCCAAAAACATGGGAATATTAATTTGGTTTGGTATTTACACAGTTTTAAGTTATTGATGTTTAAAACCTCCAAAGCTTGATCTCATAACCCCACTCTTAACTACAACATACAAATATAAACTTATTTTATCATATATTCTAATATATACAGTATATACCTGATTAACTTAGTACATGTGTGTTTGTTTTCACACTGATGATCACCTTATGTACTAAGTTGAACATTTTAAATTACTTTCTATAAAGTCTCATGCTAATTAATAGACCAGTGAACACACAAGAAGAGTTACTGAGATAATAAAAGGTGGAATTTTTACATTCCTTATATACTTCTGCTGATGACAAGAATGGCTTGACTCTTTTCTTTTAAACAGTGAATGTGTTGGCTGTTGTTAGGCCTCTGTTTCTTCCCTTTCTGAAGAAGCCTACGATTTCTAATCATGAGTAGTGTGAGCCAGGATGGGATGAACTGCTACTGGCTGAGCAGATGTGCCAGAGCCACAGACGTAACTCAGGAATTTAGTGAACAAGCGTGAGGAGCTGAGGATGAAAATCATCCCCATCATGGGTAGTAGAGCCAGTGCAGTGAGCTTCTTGTACTGCTTTTATGATTGTACAGGTCTGAGGGACAAAAACAGTACAGCGGTGACTTAACATTGCTCATGTTACTGTTTTCTAAGCTGTCAGAGAGGAATATGTAAAGGCAACTAGCCAGATGTAAAATTACATACCATCATCATTCAGAATACAGAAGGAAAGCATTTGAAATGTTAAACGGAGAAAACGTAACAGAAGGCTGTGGAGGCTTGTAATAGGTTCTTAGACTATTTGTAAAAATACAGCATCTTTATCCAACCTCTTCTTTTTCTCTCTAGACTGTGAAAGCACTAAACCACTTAAAAGAAAACTTGAAAATTATTCACAGAGGTGGGTATGAATTGCTTTCTTTAATTACTCAAAACATTTTAAAATGAAAACTACCATAATACTATATAAACTTTCATAAAATACTAGTATTTGTGGCTAACAAAACAAAAAAACCCAACTAACAAAACAAACACACAAAACCTCTAAGTGCTATGTATCCCGAAGCTTCACCTTTGCCTCCCCTGGGATTCTTTAAGTTTCCATCTAAGTTACTAAGTAGATTGGACCTAAAAAGTATATTTTGCTACAATTATTGATCTTAGTTAGGAATAGTTACTATTGGTTATAAAGCCTCTTTGTACAGTTAAAATCTGCCAGTAAAATTAATAAAAGGGAAACATAAATGACTAAACATAACTCAGGCATTGCCCAATATAGTTGAAGACTCTGCTTACTGTCAGAGCATCACAGTGGGCCTGTGGACATTCAAAGAATGGCCCTTCAGAATCTTAACTTAAGGATCCCCCACCTCACCCCCTGCTGGGAACTGAACACAGGTCCTTTTGCGTGCTGGACAAGTGATCTCTACCACTCAGCTACACTCCCTCTGCTAAAGCATTTTAAAGCCATGGTATTTCTTCTATGAAATACTTCTTCACTTTAGAGCATGTTTTGCAAAAGATTTAAATTTTACATTACAAACTAGAATTCCTCCAAAACATGACCTGCTTGTGAAAAGTATTAATTGTCACAATATTAATGACCACCTCAGCTCCCAATGTTCCTTCTAGACACAACAATGTCTTGAAAAAAGGACTTTTGCTTCCCATGTGTCCTTTTTAGCAGCAAAGACATACTTTCTTGCATGTTTGTATTCAGTGTCACAGTTGCTAGAATTGTCCCCTGCTCTGAAAGTAGCTACTGCCAGAGAGCATGAGACTTACCCATCAGAAGCCACAATTTGCAGAGGTGGGTAGAACTTTACCAAGAAAGGATGGGTCTATTGTGGTTCTTTTCTAGACTTTTTGAATTATATATAGATTTTTCTGTGTCTCAGTTTTCCACGACACTGACAATGAGACAGGTGGAAGGACTGTGATAGAAGTACACCGTGGAGGGCCCCGCGGAACCCTGACAGCTCATTGGCACAGTGGTGGTGGTTATCAGGGAGGAAGATCTTTGGCCTTCTGCATGCCAAGCAGAGGTGCAACGGCTCTGAATCCAAGGGCCAGTTAGTTGGGAGAAACTGAAGAAAGTATTTGAGGTCAAAAGGCTCTCTCAGGCTGAGCCTTGACTCCGTAGTTAAAATGCTTGCTGCTCTCCGGAGCAGTTCCCAGGACCCACACTGTATGGGGGGGGGGTCGGGGCCTCTAAAAACTCCCTGTAATCCAACTCCGGGGCATCTCATGTCCTCTTCTTTCCTCTAAGTGTCTCTTCACACACTTAAGAGTCACTTGATTGATCAGTTGTATACCGAATGGCATGTATCTCTTGCAGACATCAAACCTTCCAATATTCTTCTGGACAGAAGTGGGAATATTAAGCTCTGTGATTTTGGCATCAGTGGACAGCTCGTGGACTCCATTGCCAAGACAAGAGATGCTGGGTGTAGGCCATATATGGCAGTAAGTGTACAGCCAAGCCCCTTGCTTAGCAGGCGTTGCGTAGAGAACTTGTGCCCTGTGGTGCTGGGTGTAAGGAATCTGCCTTGCAGCCTCACAGTCATAGAGTGCGTTTCTCTCTGTCAGCATTTCCAAGCTCAAGTTTTAACTTCTGGAATGTTGGTTGCTCAATTATTTCAGTGCACTCCTGTATACAAGTTCACCTTATTGTTTGGCACTGAGCATTTTTGGTCTTTCCTGATTGTATCATTCAACTCAACAAATCAATCAGGTGGTAAATTATAAATGTGTGATCACGTGAAACACAGTGCTACCTGTTGTTTCCATGTGTTCTCTTGATGTGTATACTTGGACTTTGTATTTGGAAAGCATTGTGTGTGAAATGCTTCATGTTTACAGTATTTTAGACTTGTTGCATTGTTAGTACTTTTCATTCACTTACTTTACAAATGAAAATGTAGAAGTATGCTAGGAATAAATGGTGGAACAGATTGAAAGGTAAGAAATAAAAAATAGATAGGCACACATTTATTAGCTGCCGTAATTGACACTTTCAGACATACCTATTGACAACCATAAGTGACACATTCAGTAACCATATAGCACAGTATGGCAGAGAAATGGAAAGGGACCTGTCTTCATGGAGAAAGGGCTTCAGGGCCTTGTTCTGTAGCAGTCCACTTTCAGTAGAACTGACTGAAGAGCCCATCATCAATCCTGTCTGAGTTCCCTCCTTGACCAGCTCACCTCTTCAGAGGGCCCACCTCTTAACGGTCCTTATCTAAATGATTGACTGTCATAATACTGCCACATTGGGGACCAAGCCTCTAGTACTAGAACACTTAGGAACAAAACATATCCAAACATTAGCGCTATGTGATGTTCCTTAAGAGTTACTTTTGATGCATGAGAATCTTAAAAATGTAGCTGTGCCCAAATATAGCAAACTGTTTTGAATTCAGATAACTTTTAAAGAAAGAAGGTTCTGCATGCTTGTGGAGAAACGTGGCTCCGAGGACACAGATAGAGACGGGGTATTAAGGATTCACTGTTCTTCCTGACCTGATAACCTCTGCAGCTCTGATGTTGACTGAATCAAATGAAATGGTCCTGCACTTGGTTTACAGAGGCCAACATATTAATAGATGGTCAGGAGTACAGAATTAATTTTGAAGGCCTTAGGGTGGCTTGACTTTCCTTGATATATTATTATAACAATCAGAAATGCCGTCTGTTTGCATTTTGTAACAAGGTCTTATAAAATTCCTGCTTTAGCTTCCGCCTTACAAGGCCTGGAACTCCCAGGAATGCCTTGTGGTAGGCTTTCATAATTTTTCCTTGGTCTAGAGAAGCTGTGATTACTCTAAGTTGTTGAACATTATTTTTAAAACTGAAAACATAATGTTTTTATATGGAAATTGTTAACTGTTTGCCAGGCTCTCTTCCCCCACACATAAATATATGAATGTATCCGTATACGCTTGCGTGGTTGCTGAATTATTTTATTCTAAACACATGAGTGTCCCTTTCCTAAGATGGACATTCTTTTACCTGACCACAGTAACACTAACATGAGTAAAATAGTTAAGAATACTTACTTACGTTTCTTAAATGTCTAAGAAATAGTCACCTTAAAATGATGCCTTGTTTTCAGGTTTTTATATTTACTACTTTGGTCTGAACTGGCCTGGACCCTTTTTCTCTCCATGGGAATCACCTTTTTGGAAGTAGTTTTTGAACCCTTCATTCTTCATGAGTCTGATTCACCCAGGTGATTAGGTTAAGACTAGATTGTTTTGGGATGCCAACTTCATAGATGATGTCTGCTTTATATTGTCCAAATGACAAAGCACATCATGTTGACTACTTATAAACAGTTGAAAGATAGTGGGAAAAAATGCAAAATAGTGCCCTCTTTTCTCAGTTTCTTCTTTTGAACGTTCTTGATACTCTAATTTACAATAGATTCCTCATCCTTTTATTACCCTTCAACATAGCGACTTCTAAAAGGTTACTTCAGGGGCTGGAGAGGTGGCTCAGGGGTTAAGAGTACCTGTTGTTCTTCCAGAGGACCCAAGTTTCAGTTCCAGCACCCATGTTGAGTGGTTTATAAATGCCTTTAAGTTTAGCCCCATGGGATGGGATGCATTCTTCTGGTCTCTGTGAGCACCGCCTCTCCCCCCACCCCCCATCACACACAAGGCATACACACACAGATACAAGTACATATACACCGATACAAAGTATATGAATAAAAATCACCTCAGCTTCCCTTTTATAGCTTTTTCTTTATGTGTCTTCTTGAGATATTGAAGCCTTTCCATAAAGTATATAAAACAGAGGTAGGTCATTGGTGAAAGAGAGAAGGGCCCACTTTATAGAAGTACTTCCTAAAATGTATCATTATCCAAACTTTCTTCTCAGTCCTGTCAGTGTTTACTTCATACATTTTGTGTCCCTGTTGTTTGGTGTATAGTGCATCTGTTATGTCACTCTCTTTGACTTGGTGTGTGTGTGTGTGTGTGTGTGTGTGTGTGTGTGTGTGTGTGTGTATGCTGCACTCTGCATGTGATGATTTGAGGACAGCTTAGGGCAGTTGCTTCTTTTCTTCCATCATGTGAGCTCCAGGGATTGGACTCAAGATCACTTGCTGTTCTTCTAGAGGACTGAAATTCAGTTCCTAGCACCCATGTTGGGCAGCTTACATATACCTCTAACTCCAGCTAAGGGGCACCAAAGGCACTTGAACACACATGTGCAAATACATTCATACACGTACATACAAATAATTAAATAAATCTTTAAAAAATATTGCACATACAAATAAAGACTAAATGTGTCAAAATGTATTTAATTCAGTGAGGAAATTGTACTGCCAGGGTGTTGCAAACTGGCTTGGAGAACATCTGAGTAAATTAGCATTTATAGTCACAGAAAAAAGGTTGACTGAGATAGCTAGGTCAAGTATCTACCCATAAAATAAAATGCCAATTGTATCTCTGCCAGTAAAACCATACACTTTGGGGTTGTTGGGTAGGAATCATTTGCATCCTACAAAACAGAAGCCTTAAGGTTTTCAGGTAATGTCAGTGCCTGGGCTCTAATGATCAGGTAAGTATACTTAAAGAATCCTAGATAAACTTGCCAGCAATTGCTCTAGTATGACAGTGAAAAAAAAAGATTTTTTTCCTTTATTTTCAGGAATTAGGTATGTGTGTATAACTCATACATGCAAGAACTTCTAGCTCATTCATGACAAATACAAAAGAGTTCAGAGCGATTTTAGCCTTTAACTCCTTACTTACTTACAATGAGTGGTAGCTCCTTGTGCTATGTGCAGACTTGGAGCGTTAACAAATAGTTACTCATCACAGTCAGTGAACACTCCTTACTTGGCAGAGATCTCTTGTCTTTGTCCTGTGTTTCCCCATTCCTACCTAATCAGACAACACCTGCCTTCTCTGCGTACTTTGAAGATATATTGGTGCTATTGTGCTGCGAAGGTTGGGATGTATAAATCTTGAACCATTTGCTTATCCATTTTTGTGTTGACACTGAAAGAAATGAGGTTTTTAGTCTCTGGCATACTTCTGTTTGTTTAGCTCCTTTGTTCTCTTATCAGTGTTCATTATTTTGAGGATGGAGGTAATTTTAAATAGATTCCTAAAGAGTTCCTGGTGTTGGTTGGTAGTGGTGCACACCTTTAATCCCAGCACTCAGGAGACAGAGGCAGGCAGATCTCTGAATTTGAGGTCTTTATATAGGATTCTTAAATGCTTCTACTTCCCTTCCAACCAACCAAGCAGAGGTAGGAGAGAACGAAGGTTAGGCGCAGGGGATGTGGACCTTTTTAGACATAGTTCCTTGGGCCAATTCCACTCTGTTGTCAGGATACCAGCAGTCCCCAGTCCAATAGCAAACAATAGCGTGAATGTTCACGAATCAATAGCAGTGGCACAATCCAGTAGTCACAGCAAGACTCCACCACGTCATCCAGACTCCGCCAGAGTACCACAAGAAGTTCTCTCAATCCTTTCTCTCTGTGAAGAGAAGACCAGCAAAGCCATGTAAACTACTGCACGGCATAGCAATGCAAATACATTGTCACACTGTCTATGAGGTTCTATTTATATTCTTTTTAAACATCACATGCCCTCTCACTGCTCTGTTTTCTCACTAACAAAGGTCATGAGACTGTCTTTAGTGGTAGAAAAACACTTCCACATCCCTTACTTGCTACCAAAACAAAAAACTCATAAAAGAAACCAAAACTTCCACTGTAGAGGTCAGTTGGATCTAGAGCTGTATGGTGAGGCTCTGTCTCAAAAACAAACAAAAACAAAAAAACAAAAAGAATTCATGGATTTGGATGCTGTTACTGAAAATGGAATGAGTTTGGTTTTTTAAAACACATTCTTATTCTTATTCTTATTCCATGAAAATAGCACTATTTGGCTTACGTGGCATTATATCTTGGTAACCTTGCTAATTTAACTTCACTGAGTTTTAATAGGGATTTTCTATGTAGAGAGTTGTAGAAATTTAAATGTCTCCGAATAAAAGTAACACCCCAACCTTGCCTGTTGCACTAGCTGGAACCCAGTGATGAAATAGCAGGGTGGCTTAATTAGAAAGGAAACACTGTCTCTGGAATTTCTTTGATGAAATAAGGGCTTTTATCTCTTCTTAGTGTACTAAGACTTGTTGAATTTTGTCAGAAGCTAAAAAGCTGTTGATGTACACAGATTTTCCCGACCGGAGTATGTGTTTCATTCATGTTACATGTACAAGGCTCATGTGTTCCTGAGACAGAGCCCCCTGGCTCTACTGCACTAGCTCTTCTATGGGTTGGATTTACTCATGTTGTTACTGAGTTCTATGCCTTTGTGGTTGGGAACATTGTTTCGCACTGCCTGTGTCTGTCTGTCAGGTTTTCCTAAGAGCTTTTGGTGGCCTCCTGGAATGAGTTGGGAACCATACTCCTTTTTTTTGTTTGTCTTTTGAAATAAAATGTGTATAAGATGGCTGATATTTCTTCCTTGCAGGTTTGAAAAGGCTCAACGAATCCACCTTAATGTGAGCCTGTTTGGGGGAAGGAGAGTTTTATTGTTGTTTCTCCATTTTTCTTTTAAGACAGAGTCTTTCACTGTAGCCCAGGCTATCCTGGTACTTGCTATACCGTCCAAGCTGGCCTTGAACCTGTGATAATCATCTTGCTTTAGCCTTCCCAGGACGAGATTATAAGTGTGAGCTATAGCATCCAGCTTGTGGGAAGATTTTTAATGACGAGATTATAAGTGTGAGTCATAGCATCTAGCTTGTGGGAAGATTTTTAATGACAAACAAACAAACAAATAACAACAACAAAACCCAAACCCTGTATTTCTAAGGTTATTAGTATTTGTATATTGTCTTGATACATTTTTATTTTCCTTTTAAATTCTATTTTCACTATTTCTTTTAGACTTCATCATGCTTTAGGTCATATTCCCTTGCTCTTCTGGATCTGTTTCCCTACCCCCTCCCAACTTAAGATGTGTTTTTCTTAATGGCCCACCAAATCCAATTTGTGCTAACCATAAACTCCCAGATGTGCAAACATCCATCCACTGGAGTTTGGTTGACCTGTCAGAGGCCACATCCTTCAAAACGACCTGCCCTTGTCTCCCTTAGCAGCCACCAGCTGTCAGGCTCCTCAGTTACAGAGGAAGGCTCATATGGCACCTCTCTCGGCCCCATAGCACAGGTTTTCATTTGATTGTTTCTTTCAGTTAAATAGGAATGCCCAGCCTTCATTCTTATGGAGTAATTCCAAGGCTTTCTCATTCTCTTGATCTGCTTAGATCTGGCCAACAGTGTATGTTCTGAAGAAGAGCTGTGGTTTTGTTGATTCCTCTATTCTTTTTATTGAACTTACGGTCTGGTACCTCCTGATGCTCTGTTCTTTGGGTCTGATTCTTCTTTTGTGGTTGTCGCTGCTGCTGTTTTGTTTGTTTGAGGTTTGGATCTCTAGTTCCTTAGTGTATACAGCTGGGCTGTGGATCTGAAGTGTGTTCTCTTCCATCATGTACTTTAAGGAGATGGTCTCCCCCTGAGCAGGACTCCTCTGAACCATGTGCCACTCAGTATGTCTTTTTCTCTCAAAATGGATGGCAGTAGTCAAAGTTAGGGTTTGAAGATACTCATGATTTCTAGTTTAGCTCCTCATCTGAGAATGCGCTCACCATTGTTGCCTACGGTTCTTACCTCAGCACCAAGTCGGTACTAGTGAGGATTAGTGATAGTGGGACAGAATTTTCTCCTGTGGTTGAATAGTCAGTGCTTTTATGTAGTATTTATCAATTTCAGCAATATATTGTATTTTAATAAAAATGTAAATAGCTCTCAGTGAATATTAGTGCAGTTCAGTACTTGTTTTCAAATTAAAATGCATACATCTCCAAATGAGTGTTACAGTACAGCTATTACACTTTTGGGTTGTTCTTTTTAGTAGCAGTCACCGTCAGCCTTGGTCAGCCGGCAAGAACAACCCCATGGTTAACTCCGGGCCGTTGGCATTCTCTTGCTGTTCCTCTGTGCCTAATTTCAAGAATATCTAACATGTAAAAATGTTCCCTTCATGGTAATTATTGTTTGCTTGCTTTGCTGTTCCTACGACAAGATGATATATTATACTATTGGGCTGTAGTTTGCCTAAAATGATTCGTAGACATGTATCTTTAAAGGTAATACAAGTAATTGAGGTGTTCAGAGAATACTGAGAAGAGTTAAAGGTCAGATAGTCCAGTGATGACAGGGCCTGCTTTGCTTATGTGTCTCGTGTCCTTGTGACCAGTCTTCTCATGGAGCAAAGGCCGGGACATCAGGAAGTTGTCTTCCTCCTGCTCCGCCTTGTTTGCCAGCATTTGCTGTAATAAGACCTTGTACTTATTTGTTCCGGACCCATATTCCCCTTTTTTCTGTCTCTGACCATTCTCAGCTTTAGCTTTGCCAGTGCCTTGGGTATTTAGGGGAGAAATTCAGAAAGTCTATAATGTAGTCCTTGTGTTAGTTGGGGTTGCTATTGCTGTAATAAAACACCATGACCAAAAGCAAGTTGGGGAGGAAAGGAATTATTTGCTTCTACATTGCTGTTCATAATGAAGTCAGGACAGGAACTCAAACAGGACCAGAACCTGGAGGCAGGAGCTGATGCAGATGCTGTGGAGGAATATTACATATGGGTTTCTCCCCCTGGCTTGCTCAGTCGATTTATAGTACTCAGGATCAGCAGCCCAGGGATGGCACCATCCACAATGAATCACTCATAAAGAAACTACCTTACAGGTGGATTTTATGGAGGCATTTTCTCAACTGAGGCTCTCTTCTCTCTGATGACTCACGTCAAGTTGACATAAGACTAACCAGCACAGTCCTTCTGACAGCCTTGATGTCAGTGGAGTTTTTGTTGGTTGTTTCTAATGCATGATGTCTCCCAGTCTGGTCATGGGCATGGATTCTTCTAGGACAATGCTCAGGTTTTGACTCCTCCCCAGCTACTGCTTCCATCGCCTACTGCTTTACCATCCACATAACTAATGACATTGACTTCTATTTGTATTCCAGCCTGAAAGAATAGATCCAAGTGCATCAAGACAAGGGTATGATGTCCGCTCTGATGTCTGGAGTTTGGGGATCACATTGGTATGTTTCTGTTGGCTCGCTGTTGTTGTAGTAATGTAACAGTTAAAAAAAAAATGGCGAAAAAAAAAAAAAGAGAGAAACATTGTGGTTTGTAACAAGCAAACAAAAACTCTTCATCTTACCTAGAGACTATATTAAAGGTTGGTTTCACTTTAAATATTTCTACCTTAGTTTGGAGTGCTTTTGGAGTTCTTTAGGAAAATACCATAAGTTGGTTACCTTAGTAAGAAAGGGAAGGTATTTTTTGAGGTCCTGGAGACTACAACGTCCAAGCTCAAGGGTTTGACTTATTTGTAGAGAGTGAGATGTTGTCTTTATTATTTTCAGATGGCAAAGGGGGTGAGGGACATGGCTGTCTAAGGTCTGTCTCGTGAGTGCCCAAATCCTGTTTGTGAGGCACTCTGATGACCTGGTAACTTCCCCAAACCCTGCCTATTGCCTTCCACATAAGAATTTTGAGGAGACACAGTCTAAGCAAGATTTATTTATATACTCATTTTCTCTTCTTCAAAATGTATTTTATTTACTGTTGTTCCAGACCTTGCTAAGACTGCTGTTTCTGATTTTGAATAGCTTCTGTAACTTCTTCTACACTATCTGTGAAGTTTCTGTCACATGGATTATATGAGATAGACAGTGTAAAACTCCTTTTCTTACATTTTTCTCCCATTTTCAATTTGAGCCACAATCCTTTAGTTCATATTTAAAGCAATGAACTTTTTGTAGCTTACCAATCTCATTTTTTAAGTGGCATTTCTTCCTATAATCAGAATCAAATTAATTTTGGTGAGAATTGTTGACAGACTGATGGATTGATCCTCTCATGGGGAGGCTAACAGTTTGCTTCTGTAGGTCTGCAGCTGTCTTCTCTTTTTCTCATTGTAAAACCAGGTCACAGACATACAGGAAACCTATTGATCCCACTTAGGTGATTGCTTGCATGTAAAGCATACAGAACTATCTGCCTACTACCTCCCTGTTGTTATGCTTAAAAAGCAAAAACGTCAGGGTTAATGACCTGAATTTGTAATACTACTCCTGGGAAGGTAGAGACTGGCGCATCCTTAGAGTTTGCTAGCCACCCAGCCTGTAGCCTCCTTGGTGAATTCTTGGTCATAGAGAGACCCTGTCTCAAAAGAACCAAGTGGGTGATGCCTGAGGAACAGTATTAAAAGTTGTCTTGTAGCCTCCACACACACAAATGTGTTCATGTGTACCTGCATGTACACACACACACACACACAGACACACACACACACACACACACACACACACACACACAAACATGCAAACAAACCAATGAGTGTCTGTATACACACACCCAGAACAAGCATGCATTTCCTTACTAAAGAGAAACTTTGTTTACTAAAAGTTGTTTTGTTTTGTAGGGGAGGAAAAGTGGTGATTGTACCAAGGCCTTAGGCATAGTAGATGAGAGTTCTATCACCAAGCCACAACCCAAACCTTTGAAGGATTTTAGTGTAGAAACATTTATTTATACAAGTCTTTAAGCTGCTTTAGCAAAGTATTTCAGTGCTTTCATTGGACAATCTTTAAGTAGTCCTTCACCATATAATGCAGATTTTCCTTCTTATTCCAACTTGTCCTCCAGTGTGAGCCTAGTGAGATTTTTCCTAGTGGGTAAGGTTTCAAAACATTTTCAGTTTTACTGAAAAGAAACTACAGCCAAAGGTCTGTCCCCGTCCTCTCCCTGTATCAGTTTAGAGCCTCATTCTCTTCAGTCAGTGTTCTGTCAAAGCACACGCAATGGGCTCTTGACACCATGGGGTAAACTAGTTTCATGTCTTAGGTTTTCATTGAATTTCAGAACAGAGCAGAGGCAGTATTAGACATATTGGCTTTTAGCCAGTATACTGGGGCCATGATACTGTTTAGATGTGTACTGGGTGCTTTAATGATACTGTTACGGGTCCTTTGTTGGATCTGTAAGCATGGCTTGGTTTCTTTGGTAATTATAAAGCCTGGTCATAGTTGAAGTAACTCTAGGATTTGCATATTCTCTCTTCTGAACTCAGACCAGGTTTCATTCGTTAAATGTTCTTTTTACCTTATAAAGGAATTTGGCCACTGTTTTGACTAAGAACTTCCCTGCAGGTGGCTACAGAGTGTGAAAACGTTTTCTGTGGAAGTTCTGGACTAAACCTTCCAGAGCCTTTCATACAAAGGGGTTGGGCCTGCATTATGGAGGTGTAGTTGACCCTAGATCCAGAGTTTGGCTTCACCTGTAGGTCAAGGTCTCAAGTGTGGTGAAGGTACACTTCTCCACATTATGTCCTCCCTTTAACTCCGTCATCTACAGATTTCTCTCTGACATGACAGAGTTTGAGGGAGGGCTTTAGAAGGGTTCTGCTGGATGTTTGGATTGACATCAGTCTTCCAGCAGGGAGTAATAAATCATGCCTGCTATCTTTTTCTGTTTCCTTTTTGTTCTCTGTAGTATGAGTTGGCCACAGGCCGATTTCCTTATCCAAAGTGGAATAGTGTATTTGATCAGCTTACACAAGTGGTGAAAGGAGACCCTCCACAGCTAAGTAATTCCGAAGAAAGGGAATTCTCCCCCAGTTTCATCAACTTTGTCAACTTGTGGTAAGTACTGTATTTACCAAGGTTCAAACACAAGTGCGGAGAGCAGTCAGGCAACTGATTCTCAATTACATACACACTTTACATAGGGAAAGAGGCCCTTTGTTATATTACCCCTAGCTAGGACTATGGGTCACTGCCATGTGGGACTTCAGCCTGCCTGGAGAGGCATCACCCTCTTGTTCTACTGTAGGTATTGGTGAAAACCAGCTGTGGGTGATGGAGAAACATCTGCTTCCAGATCACCAGTCCCTGGTACAAGTTACCAGGTTAAATGTCTAGGTTACACTGGTGATCCTATCATGATGATGCTGTTACTGGATCACCTGGGTGCTTTTATACTCAGTAACTCACCAGACAAGACTTAAAAACCTAGAGCAGAGCTGGGTGTGGGGGTATGGGTATATGTAATAAAAATCAAGCCAAAACCTTAAATTCATAGGCTTAAATGAATATATTGGCTCTCCGTAATCCTATTCCAAAGAAGGCATGGACTCCATGTCTGTTATTGTTGTCTACCTTAACAGTTCTTACACATACACGGCACCTAAGGATAAATGCAGTGGGGCTGCGTAGATAAGACTGGAGCTCTAGCCAGTCCCCAAAACGTATTGGGAGCCAGGTAGGCAAGTTGACCTGCTTGTAATGCCAGTACTTTGACATGGAGACAGGACAGACTGACTAGACTACTGAATCAGTGAGCTCTGGATTCTGAGAAAGATATTTTCTTAGTAAATGAAACAGAGAATGATTGAGGATGAAATATTGTGCCAGCCTCTGTCCTCCACACACATGTGTATACTCATGCACCCACACACATATGAGCATGCATACGTATGTACATACAGAACACAGGCAAAAAATTACGTGCATATAGATACTGCTGGTACTGGTAGGTTCTGTTTTAAATAGCCTTTTAAAGCTGAATGCGATGGTGCATGGCTGAAATCCCAGCACTCAGAGGCAGAGCCAGGCAGATCTCTGAGTTCGAGGCCAGCCTGGTCTATAACGCAAGTCCAGGACAGCCAAGGCTACATGGAGAAACCTTGTCTTGAAAAACAAACAAACAAACCAAAACCAAAATTAAAAAAGCCTTTTTTTTTTTTTTTGGTTTTGGTTTAGCATTTAAGCAATTTTGATAATTGCTCATTTCATTCAGCGTGATTTAAAGATACTTTATTTTTGAGCATGCTTTTCTTCCTATAGGAATGCCATCTCTCTGTACTCTGTCTGGGTTTTAAAAGACTTCTATTACAGGTTCTAACATTGACTTCTTTTTGAATAATGAGAAAACATTTGTTAACTGGAGTTTTCAAGTCTATTTCATCTTCTCTGACAAAATTCTGCTTGTTGTGATCTTTCAGAAAGGGAATGGATGCCTCAAGAACTTGGTAGAAAGCTTGTGGGTGACAGTTGTCTGGTCCCTCTCCTCACTGAAAGCAGTCTCTTGCTTTCTTATTTGCACATATCAAATGCAATTGTATAATTCCATAAACTTGGCCAGTCTGTATATTCCAACTTAATGAAATACTTCCTTAAAAGAATCTAATGTATATCACAGACTCTTATTTTTAAAATGTGTATTTGTATGTGTTGTGTGCAGCCACACAGATGCCACAGCACACATGTGAAGGTCAGAGAACAACTTTTGGGACTTCATTCTTACCTTTTACCTTGTTTTATGAGACAGGATCGAGAGACCTTTGTTTCTGCTACTGACTGTGTACTCCAGGCCTACTGGTACACAAACTTCGGGTGGTTCTCCTGCCTCTGTCTCCCATCTCTTGGAAGTGTAGGGTTACGTGTGTGAGCTACTGCATCCAGCTTTCCCTGGGTCCTAGGGTCTGGATTGAAGGCAGCAGGCTTGCAGGGCAGTGCTTTACCCACTGAGCCGTCTCCGCAGCTTTGCTGTCTGGACCCTAGGCCTCCTCTGGTTTTATTGTGCATATGTGTGTATAGAACTGTGCTTCATCTTCTCCATGTCTCCTGCTGGGCCACAGTAGGTAACACTGGTGAATATAAGTATCCCATGAGTTTTGTTTTTTAGTATGTCGAAGTTGTGTAAATTATTACGTCTGCAATTGAAGGATATCTGTACTGTCCTCATAAGAGCTTTGTTTAAGGCCTTATGTAACCCAGGCTAGCCTTGAACTTTCTATATAGCTAAAGGCGACCTTGACCTAGTCCTGCCTTTCATTTGTAAAAAGCAAAATAATTGGGTCATTGTGACTTCATCTTAACAGTGTTCCCTTTTCTGTTATTTTAGCCTTACAAAGGACGAATCCAAAAGGCCAAAGTATAAAGAGCTTCTGGTGAGTATGGAGCCCATAGCCAGTTCTCTCAGCAGTGTGCACCTCCATAGAGAGGCTTGGCCTAGCAGAGCGTCTCAAACATTAGGCTTTAGATAGAGAAAACTGGTGGTTACACTGGGGTTTGTTTGTTTGGTTGTTTGGTTGGTTGATTGACTGGTTGGTTTTGGTGTTTTTCCTCTAACTTTCTAGCTCATATCTCCTAGAAAGAATTTGGTCTTAACATGTTAGAAAATTCTGAAGCATTCCATTGCATAGTCTAAGTGTATGTAACTGTAACTCCTCTGTGAGACAAAGGTAGTGGAGATCTTACTCCCTGTGCTTACTTCCCTCTGCTAATGTACACTGACCCATCTGCCGACCACAGTCCTTTGAGAAGTTCTCCCTCATCTCATCATAAGCAGTCTCCTTTATGTGGCTTTCTTCTGAGGAGAGAAGAAAGTACTGTTTGTGGACCAATGATGGGATGTTTTAAGAAAAAAATTAGATTGCTCATCACATTGAGGGCTCCCCAAGGTATTAAGCAAAACTTGAGATCAACCTAGTGGTGACTACCAAGATGCCCAGGTAATATAACCAGAAAAATTGTAGGAAAAATTGTTGTTGATAGTGCTAGAGAACAAAAAGAGGGCTCGGTGAAGCAGACCCCAGGCCGTGGGCTCTAGAGAGCACAGGGAAAGGCTCTCTTGGTCTTTTTCTTTTAGTAGAAATCAGGTTTGAAACTGAAAACCTCTTTGAAAGATTATTGAGCTACCAGTGGGGAAGTGGAGGCTTGGGATTTTGTCTGGTGGCCTAAGAGGCTGGATTGAGATTCTGTAGTTCTTGGATCTCAGGTGGTACAGTTGCATGCTAGGAACAAGCCACTATGCTTTCTTTCTCAGCGAATACTCCCTGTACACACGTATGTTCTGAGACCTCACTGCCAGGGTGGACCCTCCAGATGGTAGCCCAGTACCTCACACTTAGGTGTCCACATCCACTAAAAGATGGTTGTGATAAATGCCTTGCCTGTGCTAAACTGAACTGTATGTGGTTGTGGGAGCGTGTAGTGCTGTGCCATATTATAAATCAAGAAAGATTGAGTTAGGGCTTTGATGCAGATGTTTAATTTCTTGCAGAAACATCCCTTTATCTTGATGTATGAAGAACGCACCGTTGAGGTCGCATGCTATGTCTGTAAAATCCTGGATCAGATGCCAGCTACTCCCAGCTCTCCTATGTATGTCGACTGATAGCGCTGCTGCATCAGACTCTAGGAAAAAGGGCTGAGAGGAAGCAAGACGTAAAGAGTTTTCATCCTGTATCACAGTGTTTTTATTGCTCGCCCAGACACCATGTGCAATAAGATTGGTGTTCGTTTCCATCATGTCTGTATACTTCTGTCACCTGGAATGTGCATCCCTGTAATTCCTGACTGACCACAGTGTTAGTGCTGGTCAGAGAGACCTCATCCTGCTCTTTTGTGATGAACATATTCATGACGTGTGGAAGTCAGTACGATCAAGTTGTTGACTGTGATTAGATCACACCTTCAATTCATTTCTAGACTCAAAACCTGGAGACGCAGCTACTGGAATGGTGTTTCATGAGACTTCCAAAGCCTCGAAGGACACAGTGATGGATGTACTATGTCTGAACATAGAGACCTGGGCTTGAGTGAGAAGAGCTTGCACAGCCAGTGAGACACATTGCCTTCTGGAGCTGGGAGACAACGGAGGGATTCCCTTTTTTCACTAAGTGCAATAGATGTACTGATCTGATATTCTGTTGCTTTACAGTCACAGTCGATGTTTGGGGATCGATGTGCTCAGCCAAATTTCCTGTTCAAAATATCATGTTAAATTAGAATGAATCTATCTTTACCAAAAACCATGTTGCTTTCAGAAAGGTGAACATTAAAACCCTGAGATGGGACAGAATGTGTCCTTTGTCCTTTTCCAGCCCTGCTCTTCATTGGGAAGATACAGGAGTCTGCCACTTGTCATAGAAGGGTGCTGCCAACTTGATGCTCTACCTGCCACCAACCACCAGGACTGACCGAAGGAAACAGTACCGAGGGCAAAGTTTACAGATGTTTTTGATTCTGGTATCTGCTCCAGAAAGCTTGTAGCAGCTATAGATTTCCCCTTGGCCCCAAGCCTGGTACTTGAGCCATCGTAACTCATTAACAGGGAGAAGTAGCTAGTAGCAATGTGCCTTGATGATTAGACGAAGATTTCCTGTAGGCAGCAAAACACCAAATCACAGTTCTTTGCTTCTTGCCATCATGGGCCAGGTCTTCAGTTTCTAATTCATTCCCTTCCCCACAATTTGTTGTCACCACGTGACTTTTGCTCAATTCAGTATTCTGCCTTGTTTTTCACATTGAGAACCCTAACATCAGGGATGCTACATACCATGAATGTGTAGCCCTGAAGCTCTCCGTGCTCTGATGTTCGAAAAGCTGAGGCAGCCGGGCCCAGTTGATGCCGTAGGTGAGAAAGAGGCTGTCTGTCGGAGAGGCGCATTTCAACAGTGAAAGATCTGAACTGGCAGCCTTTCAGATAGGCACGTCACCTGCTGGGGTCTCTGCCAGTTTGCTGTCTCCCCTGGAAGTGGAATTTTACCCACCCCTGCCTTCCCTCCCCCCAAAGACACAATGAAAAGCCACTTCACCTCGTGTGCTGCTCGTCTTTAGCCAGGCACCGAGTGTCAGGCTTTGCACAGTCAAGCAGCACAGGTAGCAGCCGTCTGCTGTGCAGGTGATGCCCTTACAGAACTAACCCTGGAGGGCACTACTACGCCTCTCAGAGTAGCGCTCATAATACTGTCAAACAATGAAAGGAGAATGGTGCTGTTCAAAGGTACTTCCCTAGTCACTGCAGAACTGAAAATTGATTTATCTCGTGATCCACTTGCCTAATTTCCTCATTTTCTACCCCTGGCCCACTAACCCTTAGAGTCTCTGTATTCCACAAGGAGGCATTACTGTATGTCTTCCTTAAGCTGCACCAAGCCATCATCCTCCATTGCTCCCAGGACTGAAGAGGAATTTGTTTCTCTGCTGTCAGCTTCCTGACTGGCTCAGTATAGCCTCACTCCGCCATTATGCAAATAGAGATCAAAGCAATTCTGACTGTCCAGGAGCTATCTCACTTTCTGCTGTGTGGGCAACCACATTAAAAAAAAAAGGCAATTTTAGTGTATTAATCATAGATTATTATAAACTTAAGGGCAAGGAATTTATTACAATGTATCTACTAAAACAAAAGGGTGTATACTGTTCACAGAGTGTGAAAATAGTGTAAGAACTGTACATTGTGAGCTCTGGTTACTTTTCTCTTGTACCATATGAAAGTATATAAAAGTATCAAAAAGCTGATGTGCAGGGACATTGCCTTATTTGTCTGTAAAAATGTAGCTCAGTAACATAACTGCTTCTGGAGCTTTGGAATATTTTATCCTGTATTCTTGTTTGAATCCTTCCTCTATTTAAGACATAGCCATGGAGTCCACATGTTTATGGAATAGTCTACCCTTTGCCTGCAGGTCAGTTGTAATAAACCTAGGTTGTGATGATGGCCTTGGAATTTGATTTTCTGCAGTCTTACCCTGAGAAAGAAAGCCAAGAAAAATGGCATTAAATTATCTGTGCATTTCATATGGAGAGGAGTTTCAAAGTTTCTGGCTCTTTTCTTTTTCCTTCTCTTTCTCTGCTTATTCCCTGACTACATAGCACAGCAGCTCTGGTACAGCCTTTTCAAGCTTGTACTTGGTGGGGTATTGGGAAATGCCTCCTGCAGCGTTCTTTCAGAGTTGACAGGTGTGACCTTAGGCCTCTGTATTGCTGGCCAGGCTTCCGATGTTAGAACTTCCAGGTAAGAGGTCAGTTGTGATCTCTTACTGCTACCTGAGAAGAGAGCAGGATAAGGGGTTGACATACCGTTTAAAAAGAACTATAGGGGCCCTACCTGGGGAGCTTATGGAGGTGGAGCAGCAGAGGTGAGCAGCAAGCCACGGGGGCCTGCAAATGGCAGGAAGCAGCCTAATAGTGACCTTTTCTGCTGTTTTCATGGCAGACAGTGCCTACCTGATCATGTAGTTCAGCACCATGTCCTGTGTCTTACATCCTATGTCTGCTCCTCAGCTAAGTGTCAGCTGCTTAGGGGTTTAGAGTTTCACATCCCACTAGAGCCCAGGGCGTCAGGAGCGACTGCACTCCAAGTTCTGTAGGACTTTATCTTGTATTTATCTCATTTGATTGTGAGTGCAGCCCACCAAAATCAGGTAGTAGGAAAACAGAAAGGGGCTAGAGAAGTGAAGTTCTGTACCTCAGGTAATAGTAGGGAACAGAGAGCTGAGAGACTCAAACCCAAGACTATAAAAACAAATGTTGGTTTAAAGCCGCTACCTGGGGCCGCCAAGATGGCTCAGTAGATAGAGGAACTCACCACCACGCCCAAACGAAGCCCTGAGTTCAGTTCCCTGGACCCACACACTAGAAATGGAGAACCAGCCCCTGCAAGTTGTCCTCTGACCTCCACAGGCGTGCACTGGCACTCACACCCCTCCCCCATGCTAATAATAGAAACCCCTTCACTTTGAAAGACAGAACTGGGCAACTGAGATATAGTTGGAGGTCCTGTGCTTGTAAGCCTCACGAGGACCTGCGCTATTGTGGGATTTGAAGGTGGAGGGTCTGTGAACTTAGTAGATTTGGTCATGCATACATAGGCAGATGTGTGGTTCCCTGAGAACCCTGGGTCCTTACGTTAAGTACAGCACTTTAGGCTTCAGTGTAAGATTTCCCTTCATGCACCAGCTGCAGAAGGAGTTCTGCCTTTGAGTTTGGATGGGTAACTACCCAGCTGCATAGTTGTAGCAAAGAGAATAGAGACACTGGCTGTGAGGGCACATTTGGAATCCTGGCTGGCCAGCCTGTCTGGAAGGCCGAGCAGTGCTTTGCTTCTAGTTCTTGGCCTGTTCTTTTTGATGTTTTATATCAGATGAGTCTGCAAATTATTTAGTATACTTAAGCTGTGTGTAAGTCTGAGGCAGCAATACCATCCTTCGTAGCCCACCTCAGGGCTGTGTTCATATTACATATGTTTATAAGGACTGAAAAACCACAGGTTTTCCCCACAGTCTGTGTGTAGAAATTTTCCAGGTAGACAGCAGTTTACATTACTATTACAGTGACCATTTCTTTCTTTCTTTTTAATTAAAAGAAAAGTTTTATTAACAAGCCAATACCCAGAGATAGTTGATTCTGTGTTTTCTTTTTTTGTTGTTTTGTTTCTGTTTTTTCTATACTTTTATTTTATTACACATGCATAAAACAAACCACATACAGCAGGGAAAACCATGTGACAATCATGAGTTCTATAAACATTACATTCATAGTGATTTAGCTATTTGTGTTTGTCAAACTTGAAGTAAATATCTTTCTTGTCTTGTTGGGTCTAAATTTCTGAATGAAATTAAATATCTATTCTATCTCATCTCTATTAACTCCTTTATCTTGATCTAAAAAGATCTTATCCCCTAGCCAACTAAACTTGATTGTAGAACTAAACTGTCTGTTCTTCAACACCCCTCCGAGACTTGAGAAGGAATAAGACTTAAATTCCTGAGTGAGCCAGCAGTGCAGGTTAGCACCTTCCAAAATGAACAAAATGACAGAGACAGTTTACTGCCGGAACAGTCATCCAACACCCCCTATAACGCTGGAGCCTCATCTTCAGCCTTCTGTCCCAATGTCGCTGCCAGACTTACTCACAAGGCAGGAACTATTGAGGATTTGCTTACCCTGTCTTGGCAGAGTTCGGCCGTCGACTCTGCCTGCTTCTAAGCTGCACATTTTTAGGCAGAATTCTGTTTGTGGCAGGAATGAAGACATTTTGTCCAGTGGCTGGTTTGTATTGTGACCATTTCAATGGCAATTTAAAATAGCAGTATCAGTGCTGAGGAGGTGGCTCAATCATTGAAGCCCTTGCTTGCCAAGCTTGGGGATCTGAGCTTGACTCTTTATTTGTTTCCTATGTTTGTTTTTTTAATTTAATATTTTTTATTATGTTTCTTTTTTAATATATACATTTATATTATTACACATGGGTAAAATAAACTACATACAACAGGAAGAACCATGAGATAATCAAGAATTATATAAATGTTACATTCATAGTGAATTTGGCTATTTGTATTTAGCAAACTTGAAGTAAACATCTTTCCTATCTTGTTAGGTCTAAATTTCTGAATAGAGATTAATATCTATCATATCTCATCTCTACTAACTTAAAACATCTATCTTGATCTAAAAACGTTTTAACCCCTAACTTACTAAGCTTAATTGAAAGACTAAACTAACTGGTCTTCAAACCCATCAGAGACTTGAGAAGGGATAAAACTTAAATATTTGAGTGAACCCAGAGTGCAGGCTAGCAGCTTCCAAAATGAAAAAAAAAAAAAAAATGAGTTTGACTCTTCAGCTCCCATGTTTTTTGTTTTTGTTTCTTAAAGGAAGACTCAGGTGTAGCAGCACACACCTGTGCTGGATGCTGGAGGGAGGAGATGGGATTCTTGGGGTTTGCTGGTCTAGCCAAATTAGTGAACTGTATATTTAGTATAAAACAGATGGATGCATGGATGGATGGATGGATGAATGGATAGATGGATGGATGGCAACATTGAGCTGTGAGTTTAGTAAGAAATGTATAACAAACGAATGAATGTAAAGAGTGGTCGAGGAAGACATCCTGTGTTAATCCTAGCAGCCTCCACATGTATGTGTGTAGCTGCACACACAAAAAATAGCATAAACATATTTTAACATATCTGAAGAAAGTGCATAGAGCACTAGTGATCCTCATGATCTCGAGATCTGAGATGAGCTGGGCAGGCTGACACCAGCAGTAGAGATGCTAAAGAGGGTTTTTAGTTTAAGGCCAGCCTGGGCTGTTGAGTAAGCCTCTGTCTCCAGAAGAGGAAATTTGAGATGAGCCTTTCTAAGTACCTCTTAATGTCCATTATATAAGCATATCACGTCTTGTTGATTTGTTAAATTTTTTTGAACATTGGTATTCCACCTTTTGTAACTGTTAACTTACACATTTCTCTGTGTTTGTATTTTAATCTCGAACCTCCTGAAGGCTCTGGGTCCTATGCTTACTCGTCGTTCAAATAGCTGGCAGACCTTTACAAAGCACTGTATCATTCACTGAGTATTTCCACTTCAAGGGTTTGGTCGTTATAGCTCAGATCTTTACATCGAGGCCCACTTTTCCACTCTTTAAGATGGCATGAAGTGACAGACCACTTCCATCTGTGATACCCCACTGTCCTGCCACCTCCACTGAGGCTGTTCTTTCCTCATTACAGTGTGCTTGGTGATGACCTTCCAGCCACAGGCATCCGCACTGACTTCTGGATCTTCTGCCCAGCTTCTACCTGTCTTGACCTCCATTGCTTTGCAGGAACTTTTGACTTAATTTTGCTGCTTTCCACGTCAGAGTCCTCTGAACCTCTGTTCTGCAGATGTTCGCATCAGCTCGGCGGTTTCTTGCAGAGCAGTCTGAGGGCCTCACAGGAAGGGTCCTCTGCTAGTGGATGAGTGTGTAGGGATCAGTTTACTTCTTAAATCTTCTTCCATGAATTGGGATATTTTCCAGTTTTCCTTAAATCATTTCATTCTAAACCAATTCATTAGATTCACTGCTGCATAGTTTTTGATGCTCTTATGAGCAGGATTGCTTTCTTGGCCTAATTTCAAATATTGGTTGTAAGTCCATGGGTTAGAATTCATTTTCCTTATAGGTCTTGTATCCTTTCTGAATTCATTTATTCTAATAGTTTTTAAGTAGATTCTTTCAAGCGGTCTATGTACAAAATAATGTAATCTACAATTGCAGTTTCCTTCCCATCTTCCTCATTTACTATGCAAATTTATTCTAATGTAGCTTTTAAATTTCTGCACTGATTTCTCACCATATATATTTAGATTTTTTTTTCAATGTGGCTACTCTGGAGTTTAGTATATGTGTATTAAATGTAATCAGTGTCAGGCTTACACTAAATTCCTGTGATCCCTAGAGAAATTACTGGTATGTCTGTTTCTCAGCTGGGTGGCACACACAGAATCAGAGTCAAACACACCATCCCCCACCACCACACACACACACACAGGTGCATCTCCTAATGTTGGAAATGCTGGTTATTTGCCTGTTTGTTTTAGGAACGGGCTGGATTGTTTTCCTGAAACCTACTGCCTTCCCATCCCCATGCTCCAGTGTTAAATCTTTTTTTTTTTTTTCTGAAATCTTTACTATCTCAATACATTTACAATTTTTCTATAGCAATGTGGCACAAAGTAAGATTATTACCAGGCACTTAAAACACTGGGCATTATTATCAATGTGATTTCATACAGGGAAGCTGAATTTTGCCCTTTCCCTCTTGTCCCCCTTTGTCATCTAAAATAGACTCATAGTTTTCAGGTTTGTATTTACGTGGTCAAGTCACCTACAAATAATATTTTATTTTCTTCTTTAATCATCGATGTAACTTACACTGCCTCATTACTCCAGCAGTGATTGCCAGTACAACATTAACCAGAAGGGTGATAGTGGAGCCGAGTGAGCAAAAAGGGCCCTCTAGGATCTGTGCTGTCGCCGATGGCAGCTTCTGACTGTGGAGCGAAAAGCAGGAAACAGTTTCTTCACTGTTGGGATAACTGGAAGAGTCTCGGGGTTAATCTGTGATGTGGTGGCCATGTTCCTTATGTCTTGGAGAGACTATTGAAAAAGACATTGGAAATACAGCCTGTGAGCTCTGCAGCATGGGAGCATGTAAGTGGAAAGCATATAGCTCAAGAGCCCTAAGTTCTTTTGTAATGAGTCCAAGTGGAGGAAGGAGCCACTCCTGGAAGCGGGCATGGAGTGGACACTGACCCTCACTGCAAGGTCTATTTCAGATGCCTCATCATGCACTGGCCACTCTGCTTGCCTCCTCTGCTGGCCCAAGCTGGCCTTTTCCATCTCTCCTACCAAGAAATACCTGACCACAAATTATCCACAGGAGGAGAATATTTTTCCAGGATCAATGCCTTAGGTCACTGAGATGTCCCTATGCTTAACTGCCTCGGTTGCAAGCCTGTTTGTTCCTCTGAAGTGACTTTTCAAGAAATGTAATGGACCAGGAGACTCCCTTTCAACTCCTCTAAAAGAGAACATTCAACATAATGAAAACCATATAGAAAAGCCCACAGTATTAGGCCAGTTCCATCACATGTGCCTGTAAGTCCAGTGCTCCAGGTAAAAGCAGGAGGACCAGATCATTCTCAGTGATGTAGGGACATAGAGACCAGCCTAGGGCATAAGCGACCCTGTCCTGGAGCTCACTCTGAAGACCAGACTGGCCTCCAACTTACAGAGATCCGCCTGCCTCTCCCTCCCAAGTGTTGGGATTAAAGGCATGTGCCACAACACCCAGAATGACCCTGTCTCAAACCAAAACACAGCACTCTCCAAGGGGGTAAAAAGACTAAAAATGCTTCCTCTTAAAGTCAGTGTCATACTGGAAATCACAAATAATAATTAGGGGAAGAAGAGGCAACTATGTTGAAAATAAGTAATATATACTTGCAGGTGACAGGACCATATATACAAACCTCCAAAAGATTTCTTATGAAAGATACTAAAGATGATAACTGAGTTTATAAAGTTAGGGTACATGAATAAGTTAGGAGTCTGTTAGATGTCTTGACAAGTAAAAAGCACTTAGCCACCCAAGCCTGATGACCTGAGTTCAGTCCCTAAGACCCATGTGGTGGAAGAAAGAACAGTGTAGACCAGGCTGGCCTCAAACTCACAGAGATCTGCCTGCCTCTGCCTCCCAAGAGCTGGGAATAAGGGCATGAGCCACTGTGCCTAGCTCATATTCATTTGTGAAGGAATTACTTAGTTTTACGAACTTAGACAATACCGTTACAGTTTCTCAATTTAATTGAGGGGCACTCTCCCCTAAGTATTACAAGCAATTTCCTTTGTTTTCATACATGTAATTTAATTTATAAAGTCAACCCATTCCTAAGCAGTATAGATTCAATGCTATTATCAAAATCTCTTTATTTTTTTAGTAATTTATTTTAATTTTATGTGCATTGGGTTTTGCCTGCCTGTGTGTCTGTTAGGGTGTCAGATCCGACCGGAGTTACAAACAGTTGTAAGCTGCCATGTAAGTATACTGGGAATTGAACCTGGGTCCTCTGGAAGAGCAGATAGTCTTCTTAGCCACTGAGCCATCTCTTCAACTCTTAAAATTTCAGTAACACTTGCTTTTACAAATAGGAGAGCTCAGCCTATATGGAGAGAGGGCTCAGAAGTTGAGAGCTCTTGTTGCTCTTCCAGAGAACCTGAGTTCAGTTCCCAGCACTCCCACCAGCTGCTTATAACCACCACCAGTAGCTCCAATGGCGGAATCTGCTGTCTCTGTCCTCCACAGGCATGCATACACATAGCATATACTCATACAGACATGTAAATACATCCTAAGGGAAAAGTGCAGCCCGAACCCAGTATCTCAAAAGACCCTGAAGAGCCAGAATAATTGGTTGGGGTGGAGGAGAACCTAAGAAAAACAATATAGTATGTGCTGATTTAAAAATAGATATATACATTGATGCAACAGTATAGAAAGCCCAGAAACATACAAATGAATGACTTTTTATGAATTCTAAGACCGGTCAGAAAAGGCAGCTTAGAAGAAAATATGGGGCAAAGGTTTACAATACTGGATTTGGCCGTAATTTCTTGACTATAATACCAAACACACAGGCAACAGCAAGACAGGTGGACAAATTAAAGAAAATCTGTACATCAAGACAATGTGATGAGCATCCTACAAAACAGGAGAAATGTTTTCAAATTATGTATATGATTTTAAAAAATGTAGATGTGCTTGGAGGGGTAGCTCAGAGGTTAAAAGGAAACTGCTGCTCTTGTAGAAGACCCAACTGTTCCCAATGCCCACATAGAGGGTGCACAACTGCCTGTAACTCCAGCTCCAGGGGATCTGATGCTCTCTCCTGGCTTCTACAGGCACGCACGCACACACACACACACACACACACACACACACACACACACACACACACACACACCATTTAAACAATTTAAACCTTAAAGAGCTAGCATGTAGAATATTTTTTAAAACTTAAATCTCAACAGCAACAAGATAACCCACTTGATTAAAAGGGAAAAGACTTTAGAAAAACATTACTCAGAAGATGTAAATCAATTAGGATAATCACTTCTTACAACAAAAGAACACCAGGGGAGAAATGAACCTGTGTACATTGGTAAGGCATCTGGGGCGTGCAGTGTGGTATGTCCTGGCAAGTTGAGAATTCTCTGATCCAGTAACTCTGCTTCTGATTATAAATTCAAAGAAGCCATGTGTGGTAACTTGTACCTGCTATCCCAGCCCTCAGGAGGCTGGGGCAGGAGGATCACCATGAGTTTGAGGTCTGTCTGAGTTACTGTACTAGTTGCTTTTCTGTTGCTGTGGTAAAAATAACAAAGGCAACTTATAGAAGGGCTTGTTTTGGTTTACAGTTCCGAGGAGACAAGAGCCAACCATGGCAGGGAGGGATGGAAGCCAGTGGCAGGCTGGATGGCTGGGACAGGCAGCTGAGAGCTCAAGCCTTCAATTGCAAGCACAAAGCAGAGGAAACAAGGCTTTTAATCTCAAAGCCCACCCCTGGTGAAACACTTCCTCCAACAAGACTACACTACTTAAACCTCCCCAAATGTCCTAGTAACTGAGAACCAAACACTAGAGCCTATAAAGGACAGTGCACATTCAAAGTACAGCTATATGGTGAAGTCTGCCTGAACTAGAGAAAGAGACCTTGTCTCCAAGATAAAATAATGTCTTAAAGAGATATGTGTACACCAATGCTAATGGCAGTGTATTCACTTGGAAGCTACCCAAGTGCCCATCAACCGACGGATGGATGAAACATTAGCTACACAGCCACTGAGCTATTAATATTAAAAATAAAGGGTAGTCCTGACACATGCTTCAATAGAGACAATACCTGAGAATATTAAACCTAGTGCAATAGACAATCATGAAAGACAAATACTTCCTGGTCCCCCGTGCATGGAGGCACCTATAGTGGTCAAACTCAGACAGAAGTGGACAGTGGCTTCTTGGGCCTGGAAATGGGGACATTTAGAGACATGTTTTCTTTCCCTAAGATGAGAGTTCGGGAGAGCGATGGTGTGGTTGAACACTGAGAAATATACTATATTGCTGAACTGTGTGCCTAAAAACTACTTACAGTTATAAACTGTGTTCTGTATCATTTTACCACAATGAAAGCTTGAGAAAATAAGGATGCCAGAGAAGAACGACAATGGGGTGTGGGAAGGACCTTGGCAAGTCTTAGACTGATGAGGCTTTAAGATAGAGAAACAGCAGGCAGCCAGGGACCTCCAGCCCTCCCCTGGTTCACTAAATTGTTGAGCTATGGAAGACCAATAAAGCCATAGGCCAGGCTACAACAGTGAATGGTCCACGCATTTATTCTTTCCTTTTGAAGTGAGACATACTGAGACAATGTAGCAGATTGCAGTGGAAATGGATGCTGAAAGGAGTGAGGAAGGAGGAGTGTGACCTTCAGAGCCACGTGCAAGCCAGAGCCTGAGGGCAGGCAAAGGAGGATGGGATGGACAGGTCACATGCCAGCCAGCCTAAAGGAGCAAAGGCCATCTTTGAGCAGAAAGTATGCGTGCGAATACCCATGGAGAAAGGTGGGTAGTATAGGGAGAGACTGTGGATGCCCTGAGTCTGTGTGGAATTCCCTCATCCCTTGGAGCTTCACGAGCGACCATGAATCCCAATAAACCCAATGTTGAAGTGTGTTAAGTCCCAGAACAACTCGGCTCCCATTTCTAAGTTTTCTTCTCCCTGGAAACCCCTCAAAGGTCAATAAACAGCTAGCTCCCCAGTCAGGATAGCGAGCTCCCTTTCCTATATCCACGAGGCACAGCTAACACACAAACCAAGAGCTCTTTCCAAACCAAAAGGACCTGGAGAGCTCTGCTTGGCATGATGTATGAAGCCGCCGATAGCAGCTTCTCTTCCATAAAGAGCAACCGACAGCTCCAGACAACCTAAGAAGCAACTGGTGGAGGGTGCTGAAATGTCAGCATTGGGGCTGGGCTGGGGAGTGAAGCCAGTGCTGGAGGACCGTGTCCTGTTCTGCGCCACAGAAATGCAGAGCACGAAGAGCATCTTTCACTGAAATAAAAATCTGGGAAAAAGTAGCCATGGGAGACGGAAGCACGTGGGAGATGCCAGAGGCGGTGGGTACCATTGGCTCGGCGACTGCGTACTTCCTTGTTCTGGCTCTCTTTACTGAATTTAACCAAAAACAACAGCCTCGGCTCAGTGTGGCATACCTGCCTCTAATTCCAACACTCAGGGAGGCGAGGCAGGAGGATCACCAGTTTGAGGTCTGTCTGGACTACACAGTGAGCTCCTTTTCTAAAAAAAGGGGCAAACAGATGGACAAAAGACAAAAGGGAACCGCAAACATTCCTCCAGATCACCCACAGGCAAACAAGCAAAGCAAGCCAGTGTCCTCTTGGTGTGCCATTTAAAAATAGATATTTTAAACTTTTAAAGGCATCTATCTTGTTCCATGTGTATGGACGCCTTGTCTGTGTGCATATATGCATGCTTGACACCTGTGCAGGTCAGAAGAGGACATTGGATCCCCTGAAACTGGAGTTGTGGGTGTGGAAGATGAACCTGGGTTCTCTGTAAGAACAAGTGCTCTTAACCACTGAACCAACCATCCAGCCCCTTTAGGGTGTTGTTTTGTTTTTGTTTTTTAAATAATATATCCATTGTACAAGACAGGGTCCCATTATAGTTTCCTACAAGTGTATCATGAACTTTGCTTACATTCATTGTTTTCCAAGACCCCTCTTAACCTCAGCTGGCTGCATGCCTCCCTTGGCTGTGTAGTGCTGCAGTGAACACGGATGGCTGTGGAGGAGTCTCTGAGCTGTACTTGTATCCCGCTGGGCATGTTCCCAGGTATGGCTGGGTCATACAGGAATTCTGTTGAGTTCTTTGAGGAGCCTCCATCCTCACTGCACTGTAAGGTCACCCCACCTTCAACTCCCTGGCAGCATCTTTGTTGTTTTCTTGTTAGTAGCTATCTGACAGGATGAGGTGGGATCTCATAGTTTTGAGTAACCAAGCCAATCTCTGTGCTCTTTGTGATTATGCCATTGAAGACGGTTGGTCCGAGGAAAGTTCCTGGGGTAAAAATGGTTCTTCCTGCAGAGCTGAGAAGCCTGTCTGCTTCCTCACTGCACACGGGACAACATAGGTAGAGGGGGTGGCTTCTCAAGAAGACCCAATTGACTTCTGAAATGCTTTCTGGCTAGAGGTAGGGAGAAGGGAGGTCCTTTGATACTTGGCTGCACCTATGGCTTTCCAAGTCAGCATCTGACACCAACTGCCTGCTCATCCTCTCTGACCTCTGTGAAGAGCTAGGGCTGTGTTCAGCCTGCTTGGGTGTGAGCCACGTGTCTGTTTCCTCACCTGTAAGGTGCAGATACAAGCACTAACCATCTTGTGGTGAGAACTCAAGCAAGTGTACCCAGGCTGTTTATCAATATCTGGCACATGTTGGAGGGCTGGTAAGTGTTATTAAGCAGTGTCATTTTTTTCCAGTTTCATTCATCCCCTTGGGCACTTGGGGGAGCCATACGATTGTAAAACAGGCACAGGCTAGGGAAGGATGCTTGGAAGTAAAGATTCTAATGGCTAGAAGTTGAGGGCTGAGGGCTGTTGAATTCCATGCCTGCCCTTGGCAGAAGGCGAACCTGGCCCAGAAATTAGAGGTTTGCTTGTAGTCATGCAAATAGCAGGTAGTGTGAAGGCTGGGGTATTTGTTTATCAATTATTAGCCCACTAGGCACCTACCTATTCCCTGGGTCTGTGCAGAGTTAAAAACAATTTTGTCTTTATCACATTCTGCACTGATGAATTTGTGTTGTTTCGTTTTGTTGCAGTCAGAGCTTAGTGATCAGAAACTCAACAGATGGTGTTCATTAAATTTATTGCTGTGATATACACATACATGCATGTATATGCACACACACATATGCATGCATTCTCACACACACATATACATACATACATCCTCTCACACACATACACATGCATCTTCATAACACACATATGTACCATCACACTCATACACACATACATCCTCACACACATGCACCTTCACACACACATACATGTACACATGCAGTCTTACACACACATACATTTTCACACACACACATACACACATGCACCTTCACACACATACCTGTCCTCTCATATACATACGTACATGCATGCCCATACTAATAATACTCTCACACTTACTCTCAATTTTCACAAAACACAATAGGCATTGCTTTCATGCACTTTACTTTTATAGAGGAATAAGGACACTCCCCCACATCATTTCATGCTCAAGTTCAAAACTTAAGCACCATTTTTAAGTTGATAACTCAGATTTCTCTGTCCAAACTAGACCATCACCTAGGCAGTAGCTTGGAATGATCAACTGACACAGGATGGATTAGGGTAAGGTGACTCTGGGACCAGGGGCCATGGAAAAGGTGCTCAAATGTTTTAGGTCCCCAGAGGACAAAGGCTGGAATTACTATGGATGACAGTAGGAGCTGAAGTGAAAAATCACATCTGACACAGCTGAAGGGGGAAAAAAATGAATCAGGAAGTGGCAGGAGAAAGTTGGGGCTGAGGGCCGGGCATTGAACCCAGTGGCAGAGAACTTGACTGCCAGGCAAGAGGACCAGGGTTCAACCCTTAGCATCACAAGAATGGAAGAAGTGTGGAGGAGGCTACAACCATTAACGTGTAACTGGGGGTGGGGTGGGGAGGGGGGGTGAGCAGCAGATGGGGCCAGAAAGAGGTAGGTGAGAGCAGGATAGTGTCAGGAGGTGTCAGATTTCTAGGCTGTGGGCATTTTATAGGGGGAGAGTGGTTTGGGGGTTCCTTTTTCTGGATGTTTCCAAACAAAGCATCAAAATTCCAGGAAGATGTGCAGCAAAGGGAAGGGAAGGGAAGGAGGTGTTGCAGGGGGAAGGAGTTGAGGTCGCTGGGTAATCTGTAAGGGAGAGGCTGTCGGTCATAAGGAGAGGCTCCTCCTACCCCATCTCAGAGGCCAGAGAGTGTGTGGGCAGCCCCAGGAAGCAAGGCTAAGGAGACACTGGGAGCTTATTGCTGTGTGAAGCTTCTGGGGAGTAAGGACACTCAGTTATCTGGCTGAATGAGGCAAGAGCCAGGCATCATGGGGGCTTGCCAGGGAATAGGAGTAACTTGGCACAGGATGATGGCCTCCCACAACCTAAACTTAAATATACCTGCATCCCCCATCACAGCCATTAAATATGCCTGCGTCCCCCAACACAGTCGTTCCCTACCTCGATTTATGGGCTTACAGTTTTCATAATGTGATATCATGTTTTTATAGTTCCTTTTTTAGAATGGAAATGGGGGCGGTTTGGTGTGTGAATGAGGACACCACGGAGATGATTGGCATGCCCCGTTGTCTGGGTACCAAAATCACCTTGACTTCATGAGGTTCCTACCATCTCTCATGGTCTCTGTCCTCTATGTTTAGGCGTTCTTCATCTCTTACCTACAGTCCATGCATGATCAATCTTCTAAATGTTTTCTTGACCTTCAGTATTTTATTGTTGTTGTTGCAAAACTACAACTCTGAAGTAATTTAACTCTTTGCTCATTCTCAGTACACACCAACTTGAAAATGGTTGGATAAACACACACACACACACACACACACATACACACACCCTACACACACATACACACACACACTCTATACACACATATACATATATACACACACACACCCTACACACACATACACATGCACCCTACACACACATGCATGCACACACATACTCTATACACACATATACACATACACACATCCTACACACAGAAACACACAAACACACACAGACACACACACAAACACACACACACCCTACACACACCTCTGTTGACCAGTTCCCTTTTAAATTCATGACCATTTACTCCAAATAGGCATTCAGGGGAAGACAAGCACGGGATTCATTCCTCTGATTTTCCGGATGGTCTTTTGGATGCTTAGCATCTTCTCTCATCTACACATCCAGTTGACAGGAAGGAAAGGGAAACTAGGAAGGAAAGGGAAACTGGGACGGAACCATGATTACTGCTTTGCTGACAAGATGGGAGCAGTTGGGAGAGAAGCCCCTGCACTCGCTGCATGTCTGCCTTCTCCTTCGCTCTGTCCTTGTGACATCTGCCTTCCCTGAGGAGCTAAGTCAATCTGTCCCTACATCTGCACTGTGGCCACAGGCATCCCTCCTCATGCCTGAGTTAAAACATAGTGCAACTGTCCCCAAGTCTCTGGTTCTTCTGTGACAGTCACCCCACCCCTATCCTTGGCAAAGGGCACGCCATCGTTCCTCTCATTTTGAGAGTCCCAAGCATCCCGTGTTCCATCCAGCTTTCCCTTTTCTCCTTTGTACTACAGGAAGAGTTTTCAAACGCTATTGTGGTGGTTAATAGCATCCGGTTGGTGGAATTTAGAGCCATCTTGGAAACACATCTCTGGGCATGTCTGTGAGGAGTTATTTAGAGTGGACTCATTGACATGGGGAGACACCCATGCCCCTCCCCCCCAAGAGTGGACAGTACTAGAGAGTGCTAGAGTCTTGGACTGGATACCAAGGAGGAAGTGAGCCTAGCACAGACATTTCTCACTCTCTGCTTTCTGACTGTGGGTTGCAGTGTGGGCAATGGTCTCGGCTTCCGGTGTCATGATGAATTGTGCCCGCACACTTTGAGCTACCATGAAGTTGCTTTTCTCAGATATTTTGTCATACCAGTGAGACCATCACAGCCATCCCCATGCTACCTCCAGATCCTCAGCACTCTCCCCTCTTGATTCTACATCAGCTGTCAGCCGGGCTTTCCCCTTTACCGCCAGAAAAAGTAGTTTTGCTCATCTTTCAAAAGACACATTTTTTTCTGTTGTCCTGAAACCTCCTTTATTGAATTTTCCATGGTGTTGTCAAAGCTTCCCCACCTCACTGTGTCCAGAACACTAGTGGACCCTTGCCTGTGGCACACTTTGAGGTTCTTCCTGTCCGGTCCTGATCTTAACCTAGTTTCACTTTAAATATTACATATATCCATGGCTCCACTTCTGTTTTGGAACTTCCATGAGGAAGTAACAATGTCCATGGTTGTACCTTCCCCAAGTATAACAACTACACCCCGGGAGGAAATATATGAGACAAATGTCTCCCGCACGGGACAACAAGACTGCCATCCTAAAAAAAAAAGAAAGAGGTGACCAAGGTGAGCAAGCCTAGGGCGTAGTTTAGGAGCCCAGGACTCTGCTTGGCTTGGGCTCTGTGCACCCTCCTCTCTGAATAATGCTTTTAGCAACCTGTTAGCAAACCAAGTCCCTTGCTTGCATGCATAGAACTGTGCATATATCTGCTTAAAACAAAGGAGAGAGGGAGAGGAAAGACAGAAGGAGGGGGAGAAGGGGAAGGAAAGAAGGAAGGAGGAGAAGTTTCTGGAGAAGCATTCTTCCCTGAGGTACAGTGTTCTGGGGCCGACCCCTGGGCATGCAGAGTAACCAGGAGACTTTGGTTCTGAATAATAGAAGTTTGTCTTGATGCCCTTGGTATCAGACTTGAATAGCTGTTGGAAAATGTACTTGGATTCCAACACACCTTCCAATTCTGTGTCCAGCAGCAGCTGCAAAGCTAGAAAGTAGGAACATTTGGTGCATGGCCTGGGCGGTGCTTGGGAGTCACAGCCCTGGGACCAGCTGTCACTTTGCAGCAAGGTTTTCTTAGACCTCCCACTTCTCAGCTGGCCCCTGGACTGTGGCTCACCCGCTGCCTGGAAGACACAGACATAAATCAGCAATGGCCCTCCTGCCCTGCAGAGCTCCCTTCCAGAACCCTTGGGGATTATTTATTTCGAGCCCTGGAATCTTCTGTGAGGTTCCATCCCCAGATGCAGGAGGTGGCATGGTCTCTTTCTGTTTGACATCGTTTGTCACACACGAGCCACGGGTGAGGTGTAAGGCATTCAGCATGAAACACAGTGGGTGAAGTTTGTGGCCATATATCAACACGAGGCCCTGGAAGTCCCTGGAGACCAGGAAAGTATAACTTTAGAATGAACGTAATGAAAATCTTAGAGGTGATCTGCTTTTCTCTTCTACCTCTAAGATGTGCTTTAAAAAATAAAAATAAAAAATAATTGGGAGATGGTTTTCCAAGTGTGGGCAGACACAGTCTGGAGAAAGGTCCCTTCCCCTGAAGAGGACCCTGACAAGGGTTAGGGGACACATCCGAGTCATCAGCCCTGACCTCCCTCTACTTTCAAGACCCTTTACTTCAGCGGCTTCTCAGGCGACTTCCCAGGAATTCCACTCCTGTACATCCTCCAACTCACTCTGCCCAAATGGAAGACCTCACTCAGTACCTCCCAAACCCTGTCTCCTTCTCTATTTCAGGTCTAGATTATTAGCCCTGCCCAGTTTCCTGCTGTGTAGGCTCTAAGAAGCTGCCCTCCTGACTCTCCCGCCCCCGCCCGCCCCCGCTGGCCCCCGCATTCTACTTCTTCTATCAAGGTCACTGCTTTCTGTCAAATCTGATTCCAGAAGGTTCTCAGATTCTTTCTGTTCCTAATTCAGGCTGTCATCTTCCATCTGGACTGTACTAATCCCTGCAGATCTGCTGGAGATGCAGCTCCAAGCCACCAATGGCTGCCTGCAGCCTCTAACGACATCAAAGCCCTATGTAATTTGTGGGTTTTTTTTTTCCTTCTTAAAAAAT
>OU015755.1:94689659-94701835 GCA_907169655.1 Acomys percivali | reverse complement strand
GTGTGTGTGTGTGTGTGTGTGTGTGTGTGTGTGTGTGTGTGTGTGTGTGTACGCGTGCATGCGTGTGCTCACATGCAATTCGATATTCTCGGATAAACTGCCCTGGTTGATGCCACATAATAACAGAGGTTGTCCACTTGTCAGAGGTTGGCTTTGCCCTCTGGTTTCTCTAGGAAATCGTCAGCGCTAGCAACGATCCGCAGAGCAGCAGCTGGCTGCTGGAGTCATGAGAGCTCCTGTTTGCCACAGTTGCCTCACGCTCATTGCGTGCTTCTCAACCTCTCACACGTTCAGGCTATCGGCATATGCTTGTTGAGTGTCGGGTCTGACTCTAACTGCTTGTAAGGGGGAAAGACTTGAAAATACATTTCCTGAAAGCCTGACTATCAGCTGTCCTTTAAGCGTCCTCAGAAGGTTGGTTCCTGGGAGCCCCTCCACATCAGAATGCCACACTCCTCAGATGCTGAAGTACCCATGAGCAGTGCTTTAGTATCTGCATATAACCCGTACAGTTTCCCATAGACTTGAAATCCTCTCTTAACACCCAGCACTGCATGATGCTGTGTACACAGTTGCTGTTATCTATGGAATAAAGACAAGGAAACAAGTGTGTATTTGGCGTAGATGCCGTACATTTTCCCTTTGTAAAAGCTGCAATGTGGAGACTTGAATTCAGGGCTCTTTGGAATCTAGGCAATTCTCCACACTGAGCCAGAGCCACAGACCTTTTCTTTTCTTATTTTTTTTTTTTAACATTTCAACTTTTAAGATTTATTTATTTATTATGGTTACAGTTTTCTGTCTGCAGGCCAGAAGAAGACACCAGATCTCACTATAGATGGTTGTGAGCCACCATGTGATTGCTAGGAATTGAACTCAGGGCCTTTGGAAGAGCAGCCAGTGCTCTTAACCTCTGAGCCATCTCTCCAGCCCAGCCACAGACATTTTAAAATTTAATTTAATTTTTTATTTTTTTAATTTTTATTTTTATTTATTTATTTATTTATTATTTTTTTTTTTGAGACAGGGTTTCTCTGTGTAGCCTTGCCTGTCCTGGACAAACTTTGTAGACCAGGCTGGCCTTGAACTCCCAGTGATTCGCTTTTTGATACAGTGTCCGACGAAAGTCATGCCATCCTTTTTGAGTCAACATCTGGGACTGCAGGTGCATGGTACCATGCCAGGCCTTAAGACCTTTAACCCGCAGCTGGCCACATTCACTCACTGGAGCTTACAGGTGCACACAGCTGTCAATCCAGGAGACCCTCAGAAGCTGGGCTGCTTTCACAGAAGAAGGGGGGGCTAGCCTGGAGCTGCATAACTGCCTTGTAGCCAGAATAGCTGGGCTTTAGGCAGGAGCTTGGGGGCTCTGCAGTGTGTAGCCCAGGGACCCTTGTTCCGTTCTACGGAAGCCTAAGCTCGTTCTTGAAACCCTTTGTTAACCCTGGGCCCCAAATCACTAACTGTAAGGCACAGTGCCCTAGACCTTCAGGTCATTCCCTCCAGCAGTTTCTTCACTCTTTCCTGTGCTGATTGGGTGCGCGCGAGCCCTGTGTGCCTGGGTCTGTGCGGTCTCAAGGCTGACTGGGACGGGAAGGATTTGCAGGCAGCCCTCCTTTCCAAGGCTCCATGGTCAGTAGCCGGTCCTCCAGCATTTTGTGGAAATGCTGCGTTCCCCTGTGAACAGTCCATGGCTGACAAAGTTAAACAAATGATGCCAGTATGAATCAAGTATTCACATAAAATGGAAGCACTCGGGGGTTCGGGGGGCCTTTGGTCCAAGTACATACGGAGCGGTCTCCAGCCTTGCCTTTCCTAAATATTTGCCACTCTCTATCGGAGGCTGAGAGCATGAGTGAGGAATGTGAACTTGCAAGGGAAGAAAATAATCATCTCCTGCCTGCAAGATTGTTTGAAACGATGCCACGGGCATCCAATTTACTCTGCGCCAGTGCTCCCTCTGTCAGCAGCCAGTGGAGGACGGTTGCTTTTTTTGTTTGTTTGTTATGAAAAGATAATGTTTCTTCAGATTTTGTGTAGTGTGTAGGTAGTTCAAGGGTCCCTCGTCACATCACTTCTTCCTGATTTGGCTTAGGGTCTAAAATTGTAGATTCCTGAGGAAAAAAGCTGGTCGGATCCTTCTGAAGATAAGCACTTGCCTTTCTCCTGAACAGGTATTTTTACCTAACTGCAGAGATGTATGTATACTCAAGGCCAGGGTTCAGATGCTCACAACAGTGTTTCTCAGAGGAGTCCAAGCTTATAAACCGTTCATCACGGCCTCTGAACAGCTTAACATTCCATTCACAGGAGGGAGTACAAGTCGGCAATAAAAAGGACTGCGTTTCATGAGTGCTGGCAAACGCACATGGATCTCAGAGGCCCGGTGCTAAGAGAAAGAAGCCAGACAGAAGAGAACAAATGTGCGATTCTGTTTTACATGCCATTCTAAAACAAGTCAAAATGAAAACAAGCAAATTTGTTGTGACAGCTCTTTGGTTGTCTGGCTCTGAGGGTGGGGTTGACTGAAAGGGGCATACTAAAAAGCTTTGGGATGAAACTTCCTAATTTTAGCTTTTACCTTTAGGTCTGTGGTCCATTATGATTTAGAGTTTGTGCATGGGTATTCGGTTTTTCCATTAACAACGGTCCAAGAAATTCTCCTCTCCCCTTCAAACTTCTTTACAACTTTATCAAACACCTCTAGGTTATATGTATGTCTGACGGTTGTAATTATTTTTTTAATTATACATTTTATTTACTTCTGTAAATAAATAATTAATTTTTAAAGTTCTTGTCCAGCTATAGCTACCGGTTACATAACACAACACTGGTGTGTTTTTTGTTTTGTTTTTTGTTTTTTTATTAATTTATTCATATTGCATCTCAGTGGTTATCCCATCCCTTGTATCCTCCCATTCCTCCTTCCCTCCCATTTCCCCCTTACTCCCCTCCCCTATGACTGTGACTGAGGGGAACCACCTCCCCCTGTATATGCTCATAGGGTATCAAGTTTCTTCTTGGTGGCCTGTTATCCTTCCTCTGAGTGCCACCAGGTCTCCCCATCCAGAAGACGTGGTCAAATATGGGGCACCAGAGTTCGTGTGAAAGTCAGACCCAAGGGGCATGTCCCATGAAAGTCTTCACTTACCAGGAAACTGGGACAGAGGGGTGGACATCCTATTGGGACTCTAGATGAGAGAAGCATGGGAGAATAGTAAACTAGAAGGATCCAGAGGGTCCTAGAAACCTACAAGTAGAACATTATGATAGGCAGATTTGGGCCCAGGGGGTCCCGCACAAACTAAGGCACCAGCCAAGGACAATACAGGCAGTAAACTTCAAACCCCTACCCAGATCTAGCCAATGGACAGAACATTCTCCACAATTGAGTGGAGAGTGGGGTCTGACTTTCAATGGTGTTTTTCTTTCTTTTTCTTTTGAGACAAAGTTTTGCTACTTATTCAAGGCGAGCCTCAAACTCATAATCTTCCTGTCTTTTTCCTTCATCCACAGTAAGGCACTGTACCTGGTCATCACAGCTTCTTTTTAAAAAAAAAAAAAAGAAAGAAAAATATTTATTTTATTTTTGAGTATGTGTGTGGATATATACACAGGAGTATACTCCTCCCCACCCCCATCCCCGCAGAGGCCAGAAGAGGGCACTAGGCACATGGAACTGGAGTTAGAGGCAGTTGTGAGGCGCCCCACATGGGAGATGGGACGGGAACTCAGGTCTGGAAGAGCAGTGTGTACTCATAACTGCTGAGCAGTTCTCTCCCCATCACGCTTCTCACAGGACGCCTTAGCTGGTGTTCCGCTGCTGTGAAGAGATGCCAGGACCACGGCGACTCTCATAAAGGAAAGCATTTACTGTGTCTGCCTTACAGTTACAGAGGTTGAGTCCACAGCCACCACGGCAGGGAGGGTGGTGGCGTGCAAGCAGGCCTGGTGCTGGAGAGGGAGCTGGCAGTTTTATCTCTGGATCCACGAGCAGCAGGAAGAGAAAGACAATGGGATTGGCTTGGGCTTTTGAAACATCAAAGCCCCGCCCCCAGTGACACACTTCCTCCAGCAAGGCCACACCTACTCCAACAAAGCCACACCTCCTGACCCTTCCTAACTAGTTCCAGTTCCTGATAACCAAGCATTTAAATATTACACTGACTTTCCATGGCACTAGGATTCTACATTGCTGCCCCCACCAAATACCTTTCAATTCAATTCCAGTCATTTCCCCCCATATTTTTCCCTCCTCATTCTTCCTGAACACTTGATAAAATATAAATAAAAATTTAAAATCCAGCTTGTTTCTCTTATCCTGATTGCAGATGTTTGTGGCCTCTGTGCAGTAATACGTGTGTGTATGTGTATGAGTGTGTGTGTGTGTATGTGTGTATATGTGTGTATGAGTGTGTGTTTGCATGAGTGTGTGTGTATATATGTGTGTGTATGAATGTGTGTATGTGTGTGTGCATGTGTGTGTGTATGCGTGTGTGTGTGTGTGTGTGTGTGTGTGTGTGCATGTTCACCATAGCATGCACGTGGACGTCAGAAGATAATTTGTAGGATTTAGGTCTTGCCTTCCATCATGTGGGTCACAGGGATCAAACTCCAGACTTGTCAGGTTTGGCAGCAGGTGCCTTTACCAGCTATTATCTCTCTAGTCCGTTCCTGGAATTAATAAAGGATGAAACTTCTAAACTATTTTAGAGAGAACTTTTAAAAGCCACAAAATGCACAATTTTGAAGACATTATATTATAGTCCTTGAAAATATCATGCAGTTATTGGTCAGCAGTTATTTCACAGGCCAGTTTAATCATTGGCATGAGATCCAGCAGTCCCCAGACAAGATCAGAATCAAACTGGGGTGGCTAATTATAGATAAAGAAATCTAAGGTTGTTTAGAACAATGGTTCTCGACTTTCCCAATGCTGTGACGCTTTGATACATGTTTGATACATGTTGTGGTGAGCCCCTGACCATAAAATTATTTTCATTGCTACTTCACAACTGTAATTTTGCTATCATAATTTTGAATTGTAATGTAAATATCTGTGTTTTCCAATGGTCTTAGGCGACCCCTGTAAAAGGTTATTTGCCCCTCCCCCCGCAAAGGTGTTGAGAGCCACAGGCTGAGAACCACTGGTTTAGAAGGATTTGCAAACTGAAATGACACATGAGCCCAGGCACCAGCACAGCAGTAGAGGCCAAGAGCTCAGCTCTCACGGTGTCCTTCGTCACCTCATCCTTCATCACCTCACACATGGGTCCGCCCAAGCCAGGCGTGGTGGTACACGTCTTTAATCCCAGCACTCGGGAGGCAGAGGCAGGCGGATTGCTGTGAGTTCGAGGCCAGCCTGGTCTACAAAGTGAGTCTAGAACAGCCAAGGCTACACAGAGAAACCCTGTCTCAAAAAACAAACACACAAAACAAACAAAACAACAAACAAACAAACAAACAAACAAAAAAACATGGGTCCGCCTGGAGTTTCCAGCCTGCTCGAAAGCACCTCTCACTGGAATGGGAGATAATCTCCATGCTTGACAGTCAGGGTGGAACAGACTAGGCCAGGGGACAAATCCTCATCTAGGGGAAACTGTTCTAGAGCTTCTTTGTGAGGCCTGGGACAGATCGGATTCTGTGTCTACATGTTGTTTCTTTTGTCCACACTGCCCTCATATGCTGTGTCTTTCCCATGTACGTCATCAGCATCTGAGAACACATATTCACGAAGTCTCACTGGAGTTTCAGCCAGGCCTGGAGAACAGCGAATAGGGCACAACTGAAAAGATTTTAGAAGTTTTCTTCGCATAACCATCCTCTCCCTATGCATCCCTCGGGTTGTGAGATGGTATCTTAAAACTCAGATGCCAGTCTCCAGAGCTGTGCGTAGGTAGGCATTTGAATGAGTGGTGGCCAGGGGTGGGGAAGTGGGTTGCAAGTCTTTTCCCTTCATTCTGTGTAACTGCTACAGTCACTGAGGCGGTCTCCATGATGGGGACAAAGGACTCTGGAGCGTACACTGGAATCAGCTTAACAGTCCAGAATGTTCCAGTGGTTTCCCAGGCTACATCCATGGGCCCTCTGACATCTTTTATGACAACCCTTCTTGTTTGCAGTGTTTCTGTCACATTAGCCCCTCCACGGCTCCTCAGCTACGACGGACTGTCCGTTGTCCAGACTTGCCCCCCTGCCTGGAAAGCTCTGAAAACCTCTCCCGTCAGCTCCCTTATGCCCTGTCTCTGTGCACTCAAGGTTCAATTCAGACGACACTTGCTCAGGAAAGTCTGTCTGGCACCCATGTCTGCAGGAGCTCCTTTATTGTGGAGCCTTTGCCTGCTTTGTCTTCTTGGTTTTAACACAATACTCTATGTTAAACATACCATATTGCATTGCATATATTTACTTACCCATGTCCCTCACCCAAAAGCACACTCTTAATGGTGCACAGAAGATTATCTGTTGAATGAATAAATAAATGACCAAGTGAGGATCATGCCTGTTCCCTAAGCCTGAACAAAAGGGCCCTGCAATATGGCTACGTTTGCATGGAAATTCCATCAGAAATTCATGCGTGTGTTCCTTCCATGTGTCACTTACTCCTCCTGAGGCAGTGTGACCACACCTCTCCGTGCATAGTTACTGACTGAGCCAGGTATCATCATGGAGACCTGTGATCCCAGTGTTAGAGAGGCTGAGGCAGGAGGACCCAAGATCTCAAGGCCAGCTTGAGCTATGAGACTCTACCTCAAAAACTCAATAAATAAGTAAGTTCTGAGGTTCCCTGAACCTATGAACCTGATAGGTCAAACTCTTTAGCTGAGAACTAAGGGGGAAGGAGGAGGCCCACACTGGGTGAAGGTTATGTGGCAGCAGGGCATGCGCCACACACCTCCATGACACAGGATATTTTTTTTCCCTTTTCTGAATTTGAAGGAGTCTTGGAATCAATAGCGAGTCACAGCCAGTCTGGGCCAGACAGCACTCAAGACTTATCGTCTTGGCCTGTCCTCATGACAGTTCCATGTTCATGAGGACAGACCAAGATGCTTGTCAAAAGTATGTACAATTTAAACATCACTTGAGGAAGTTCCTTTGATATTTTCTGATTGGGCCACGAGATCACCAACATCAAACATTGCAGAATACATGTCTGTGGTTTGGGAGGAAGCCTGGAGACGGCGGAGAGGTGCTTGCTTGGTGGCACCTGCAGGAAGGCCTAGAGTATGAGAGCACGTGTCAGTGGGGATGGCAGTGGCTCTGAGTGGAGGAGCCAGTCAGACTGCTAGCCTTACTGTGTAGATGATTGAGAGACACCAGCAATGACTAGCACAGCATGCATCCTCGCTTCCCCGCAGGTGCAAAGGCCACCCACCAGCCACTCAGTCCACCTGTCTAAGGAAGGCTGACATGTGTGCTCACTTCCCCCGCAGGTGCAAAGGCCACCCACCAGCCACTCAGTCCACCTGTCTAAGGAAGGCCAGCAGAACTTGTTCTCTCTAATAAATAAATGTAGGGCAGCAGTTCTGAACGTGTGGAAACTTCACTGGCTGAGATGCCTTGTTTTGTATGTTAAATAAAACAGCTGCGTCACAGAATCCACGGGGCCTCAGATGTGAAGACGAAGCTGTAAAACGAGCTTCAAGTTCTGAGAGAACAGAATGGGCTGGGCACCCCTAACCTTAAAACCCCAATCTGAAGCTTCTGAAAGCAGGCAGGACTCCACGGCAGAAATACCACACCAGATCTCACTGATGGCTTGCAGTTCAAACACAGACATGCCGTAGATATGCCTTCCGGGCTGTGTGTGTAAGACATACGTTTCATACTTAGATTTAGGCCCCATCCCAACACATTTTACTATGCATATCTAATTATGCCACAATATGAGTAAAGAATCCAAAACATTCTGGGTGCAAGCATTTCGGATAAGATGAGAGGTGGGGATGAAGCAGAGCAGTGACTGCAACCTAGTGCGCCCTGGGAAGAGTTACAGTAGTCTCAGGCTGACCTAACAGCTGTTTGATTTTCTGAGTCTCAGTGAACCTTCCTCTTAACAGCCCTCCAACGCGGCTCAGGCATAGGAGTTGCCTTGCTCTGACACTGAGCAAAACCACATGGCACCGACACGCAGCGCCTACTCTCCAAGTTACTCCAAATAAATAAATGAATAGAAGAATGTTATACGCACCTTCGAGATACCAAGGAGAGAGAGAGAGAGGAAGGCAGCAGCCAGTCCAGTTCCGTGGGCGGGGAGAGGAGAGGTCTGTTTGTCTCTCTAGGTCATTGAAGATTTGCAAGCGGTAAATGATTTGTTTTCTCATGAAAATGTCAGCTGAGAGTTTGAAGTGAGCAACGCTTTCCTTACGACCTAGGAGGTGGGAGGCTTTTTAATGTTGAGCCCTTGGGACAAAAGAGGCTTTTTGTTCTTGCTCTATATCTGCTGTTTGCTGGCACCTTTCACATTGGCTCACACAGACCAGTATCCAGGTGGAAGGCAGTAGGGTGCTGTCTGCTGTCAAGCAGTGTAGGAACCAGCGACCTGTGGGACTCCTGGGAGGGGCTTCCGTGTGTGACTGCCTGTTGCGCAGGTGAGGTCTGTGCAAATGATTTGCGAATGGTTTGCATTTGCAAGGCCAGGGCATAAAAGGGATACGGGCTGCATAATTCTTGTTAATAAGCATCTAGGTTAGTTACCTCATGTTAGCTAATCTCTGAGTAAGGCAGTTGTCAGAGTTTGGGCAGAAGGAGAAGATTAAAACGGACCTGTGGCTCTTGTTTGAATTCTTTGTTCTTTTCTCCCCGTCCTCCTCGACCCACCTCCCCCTCCTCTTCCTCCTCCTCCTCCTCCTCCTATTTACTTCCTTCTTTCTCTTTTCCCCTCCCCCTTCCTCTCCCAACCCTGTCCTCCCCTCCTCCCCGTGCTCCTCTTGTCCTCCTCCACCCTCATCTTCTTTTATTTCTTCCTCCCCTTCACCTCTCTCCCCTTCTCCTCCTTTCTCTTCTTTCTCCTTTTTATTCTCCTCTGCCACCTCCCCTCTTTCTCCTCCCATCCCTCCTTTACTTCCCCTCCCCAGCCCAGTTCTTCCTTTCCTTCTTTGCCTTCTCATTCCTCACTTTCTCCCCTAAAGCTGTTTCTAAGAGCAGGACAGAGGCTTATTTACTTTTCTGGCAAGGGAAGAAGGCCGTATCAACTCCACAGCTGCAAAGGATGCCAGATGTTCCAGAACACGCTTTTTAGAGGACTGTGAAGGTCATGAATGAAACCAAAAGGCAGGCTGGGCAGGGCCTGTACCCCTCTCCCCTCAGGCCCGTTTACAGGGACTTGCTGTTAATTTTCATTCTCTATAAATGATTTCTGCCTCCGGCTCTGAGTGGAGTCTTTACAAGGTCTGAAATCTGCTGGTGCAGATCAAGAGTCTCATTTGCAGTAGAGGAAACTGCAGGCACAAGAGGGAAGGAAGGCGGCTGGTCCCAGGTCGCAGAGCTCCTTGGTGAAGGAGTATAGACAGGGACTCTTGTCCACTCCCGTTGCATACTGTCGGGTCAGGAGCCCCACAAATACTCAGGAAGTGTTGAAATAAATGAACAACTCACAAGTCTCAGAAAGTCCCTAAAACTTACCAGATACAAAAGACTCTTCTCTCTCGTTAGTTATATAAGCAATAAGGATTTCTGAGGGGACCCAGACCATCCCAACTGCCTTGAGGAAATTTGCTGATCTAGAGAGCATCCTGCAAGTCACACCGAGTGCTCCAGCGTTGTGGTTTTAATGAGTTGTCACCCATGTTGGGGGTAGGATTTTGGTGATACAGCTGCCTTTTAGTTATCCATGCTCTTGTAAGTAAACCCTCCCCCATATTCCTCTAAGTAACCCTAATAAACTCACTGCTTCACTAAGCTGGACTTTGGTAGTATCATTACTTTGATAGGTTGTTGATATGCTAGCTGGAGTAAGTAGATGTTTGCTCACAACTTCCCAGAAAAATTGTTGTGTAACAAATGTGTTATCTTGTGCTGGGTATGTTAAATCAAGTCAGATTTATTGCCTTATTATACCAGAGGTCAGAAGTCTGAGCTGAAGGTGTTGGCTGATCCATGCTTCCTCAACAGCCTCTGGAGGAGGAGCTTTTCATGTCTCTCCAGCTTCTGCTATCCTGAGAAATGTCTTGGCTTGTGTCTTTGTATCTACAAAGTTATCTCCCCTCTGTGTTTGCTCTCTGTGTGTACAGTGCTCAGCTCTCCCTGTTCTTATATGGATACCACTCATATGGGATTAATAGCGCTCCCTCCCTCCCTCCCCCCCCCCCCCCCCCTCCCCCCCTCCCCCCCTCCCTCTCTCTCTCTCTCTCTCCCTCCCTCCCCCCCTTCTCTCTCTCTGCTCCAGGAAGACCATATCGAAACTACTTCTGTATTTGCCTCATTTCTATGTAGAATCACTTTCCGAGGTACTTGGATAGCTCTTTTGGAGGGTAAAGCAAAGTAGAAAGGCATTTCCCCCTAACTCAATTGGTCTGCTTCCTCTTCCGTATTTCCTCCCTAGCGGGCAGACCTTCCTCTGTTCTTGACAGGAATGGGGACCATGTATTTATGCCTTTTGGTTCATCACACAATGCGTCTCACATATCTTGAAGGTTTGCCTTAGCAGCTCCTGCCTTGACATTTTGGATCCAGCTGTGTGTGTCCAACTAAGGGCCATTTTCTGGTCACCTACTAGAGGGTTTGAACTGGACAGAGTCCTGCATGAGGAAGTTTCCAGGATGGAGGCTGAGGCTGCCAATACTTTCCCTTCAGGTTTACTATGACAATTGTACACATTTGGCAAAGAACAGAGATCACTGTATGTAAGGCGTATATAAGTGTATATAAGGCTGTTGAACAAACACTGTCTATGAACAGTCTTACACATGTGTGTGCAGATGTATGTGAAGCTAAACCGAGGCCCAGAGTTCAAAGATCTTTGAACTAATCTTTTTTGTTTCTCTAAACTTGCTGGTAAAATGCAAGGAAACTCTTTTTTTTTTTTTGAATTCTACTTATAAATTTTATTTTATAATCATCTTTTTAAAATTAATTTATTCTTGTTACATCTCAATGGTTATCCCATCCCTTGTATCCTCCCATTCTTCCCTCCCTTCCATTTTCCCCTTATTCCCCCCTACCCAGATCTAACCAATGGACAGAACATTCTCCACAGTTGAGTGGAGAGTGGGATATGACTTTCTCATGTACTCTGGTGCCTCATATTTGACCATGTCCCCTGGAGGGGGAGACCTGGTGGCACTCAGAGGAAGGACAGCAGGTTACCAAGAAGAGACTTGATACCCTATGAGCATATACAGGGGGAGGAAATCCCCCTCAGTCACAGTCATAGGGGAGCGGAATAAAGGAAACTCTTTTTAAGGCTGGAATGGAGACTGATGCAGGAGCCCTGACTAGATTCCTGAGGATTCCCCTGAGAGTCTTCAGCCCAGAAAAGGAGCTACACATCGATGCTGGTGAGAGTATTTGACAGAGCCGTACTGGACTGAAGCAAGTCATGTCATCTCCCTGCACCTCAGCTTCCTTGTTTGCAGAGTAAAGGACTGAGTGGCCTGCAAACTCCTTTTAATGTCCACATATTCTGTTGATTAAAAAATAGTAAAGAAGAGAGATGACTCAGCAGTTAAGAACACTGGCTGCTCTTCCAAGGGACCCTAAGTTCCATTCCCAGAACTGACATGGCAGCTTGCGCACGCACGCACGCGCGCGCACACACACACACATCCACACACACACACAAAGCTTCTATGAATCTGGAAAATTTAAAACCTTCAGTTAAACTATATGAAATTTGCATGTTTGTTTTTTCAGCACATAGGCCAGTCTAAACATTATTTTTCATTGGAACATATTGTCCGGAAATATCTTAAGCTACCCCTTCATGAAGGAACGGGGCCAAAATGCCTTTCTCTCTGTAAAGCAATTCTCTAAATCAAGACCAACTCTTTAATGACTCAGAGTCAAAAACGGTATCCACACGTGAGAAAATGCCTCTCATTGACACTAAGGAGGCCATGATAAAAAGCTGGGGAGCTCAGCAGAGAGCGCTGCCTCGGGGTCTCTGTGATAGAACTATTCCAATCAGGGTGTGCACACTTGATAGTTCTACTCTTCTCTCTCTCTCTCTC
>OU015755.1:94674623-94689649 GCA_907169655.1 Acomys percivali | reverse complement strand
CCCATCCAAAGAGGCAGCCAGAAGGTCTGCTGGGGGAAAGCCTCTGCCTGTGTTATGTGGGCTACCCTGGATTGTTTTATTTATTTACTTTACATCCTGATCATTCACAGCTTCCCCTCTCCCATCCCCTCCCAGTCCCTCCCCCCTAATCCCTCCTTTCTTTTTTTTTTTGGAAAAGGGGAGGCCTCCCATGGAGGTCAAGCAGCTTCTGCATATCAAGTTGCAGTAAGAGTAGGCACATCTTCTACTGAGGCTCCAGGAGGCAGCCCAGTTAGAGGAAAGGGATCCAAAGGCAGTGACGAAGTCAGAGACAGCCTGGCTCGCGCTGTTAGGGGTCCCACAGGAAAGCCTGGCTGCACAACTGTTACAGATGTGCAAAGGGCTAGGTCCGTCCCATGCATGCTCTCCGGTTGGCGGTTCAGTCTCTATGAGTCCCTGTGGGCCCAGGTTAGTTGATTCTGTAGGTTTTCTTGTGGTGGCTACCCTACATTTTGTTTTCAGCTCCAGTGTGAGCTCTGCCTAGAGTAAACAAATCTAGAAAATTCTATCTCAGTTGTATCAACTAAGCGTCTGCTTGAAGGCCTGTGTCCCTCACCTCCCCAGATTCATGTGTAGAAATAGCCTGATCCCTATCGACGGCTGTAGTATGAGGTAAGGCTTTTGGAGGATGATCGATCTTATGCCAATGAGGTCAGGAGGGTAGACGCCCCCCTGTGAGTGGAATCAGGGTTCACATGAAGATGCACTGAGAGGCGCTTCCGCTTCCCAAGTTGTGAGGGCGCAGGAGGAAGTAACCATCTTTGGGTCCTTATCAGAAATGTGGTTACTGCTTCCTTCTTCTTGCATTTCCCATCCCCCACTGTTTAGAGACTACAGCACTTTGTGATAGCAGCCCGAATGGGCTGAGACACAGCTATAGCCCAGCCTCAACCACCGGAGCAGACACTCAGGCAGTATGAGAGGCAGTGCTATTGTGGGAAACTGGCAGGCATCAGGAACATTTGCTGTGACAAAATCCTCGTTTCTGCACTAGGTACCGGGTCCCCCATCCCATGGGAAGCAACACTGATAAGCACGCAGATGGACAACCGTGCCAATTACAGGGAAATCCTGTGGTAACAACGGCAGGCCAGAGTGGAAGCAGGGAGGGGACCCAAAGTCAACACAGACATAAACACATGAGGTTAGCTACAAAGGAATGAGCTGTGTGCTGCACGGGCCAGGACAAGAAGATGGGATCCTGCCTCCGCTGTTGAAGCAGGCAAGGCTGGGCTTTACCACCAACATCTGGGCATGAAGGAATTGTCCTTGTATTTTGGCAGTACTAAAGACACATACATACCTTTCCTGGCTTCTGGTCCTGAAGACCTAGGGCAATCTCTGCCACACCTCAGTGGACCACAGTTTAAACATTTGTTTTCCAGTTTGCTGCAGAGGGACGCAAGAGTAAACAGAATCCCTCCCCCAGATGCCTCCTTTGGCCGCATTTGCTGGAAGAGAGGGAAGTTCTTTCACCTTGAAGCTCCCGCTCCACACGCAGGCCTGCCAAGGAATGCACTGGGAAAAGAGACCGTCCACAGCTGGGAGGAGGGTGGTACGGCAACAGCCAGGCCCTGGATGATGATGCTGGCCCACAGGGAGGACCGGCCTTTGCTGGGAGGTCAAGGAAAACTAGAAAAAAATGATGAAAGGAAAGAAGGCAAGGATGGAGAAGAAGTATGAAAAGAATGGGGACAATGTCTCCTCCAGGAGAGCTGTCTGGATGCAGACAGCTGCTACGCAGTCTTCATCTTTAGCACTCCCTTTCTGGGTCTCAGTTACTCATCCAAGAAAATGACCCGTGTAGCTGCTGTCGGCTCTCAGTTCTGGGATTCTAGGAATCACTTTTGGATATGCAAGGGAGTCTTTTAATACAAGCTCTTTTTATTTTGTTTTGTTTTTTAAATAATTGTTTCTGAACAAAAGAAGGAAAAATGAAGATTGAGGCAATACTTCTGGGTTTGAGAGTTCTTTCACTGCTAAGAGAAGACAGTATGGCTCAGGACACCCCAGTTTCTAAGACATCATATATATATATATATTCCTAGGATGGAAAAATTCAATGAATTCACTCCCTAACATGTAAATTACGTGAGTTGCATGGCTAATATATTAAAATGTAAATCATTATGTCTTAAATACTCTGAAGAAGCCTTGCACCAGCAGGGAGATGTGGATGGGAGAATTCAGAGGGAATAGACAGATTCCCACAAAGGGAGGCTGTCCTCTAGTGGCCACTTTGCCTGGGGACCACAGTGGCTGATGCCTAGCTCTGGACATTGTATCTCTTCAGTGGAACTCTGCCCTCCCTGGGCCTTCTTCTAAAAGAACTCTTCCTGCATGGCTTATGAGGCTCCGAAGAATGGTGCGATCTCAGATGTATACAAAGAGCTACTGGCTGCAGGAAGCACACGGGTGTTATGGGGGACAGTCATAATCATTCAAATTTAGTCACGGGGGGGTGCCTTTGTTTCTTGCCCCCTGCTTATCACTGTGGCATGCTCATAACTTCAAACCATTGCATTTGGTTGCTCTCCACAGCCTCATCCCTAGGATCAGCAGGGGGTGCTCTCTAGACAGAGATAGAGGGGAGACAGTTCAAATCATGTGTGTGTGTGTGTGTGTGTGTGTGTGGTGTGTGTGGTATGTGTGTATGGTATGTGTGGTATGTGTGTGTGGTGTGTGTGTGATGTGTGTGTGTGGTATGTATGTGGTGTGTGTGTACAGTGTGTGTGTGGTGTGTGTGTGTGTGGTATGTGTGTGTATGGTGTGTGTGTGTGGTGTGTATGTGTGTGTATGGTGTATGTGTGTGGTGTGTGTGTGTAGTACGTGTGTGTGGTGTGTGTGTGTGGTGTGTGTGTGTGGTGTGTGTGTGTGTGGTGTGTTTGGTGTGTGTGTGTGTGTGTGTGTTCCTGAGACTATCTAATCATAGCTGCTTGCATGAACATGAGTGCAGCTTCATAACCAACTTCTCAGTGACTGCCCCACCTGGAGAAGTGTCTCCGCCCCCAGCAAGTATGAAGTAGACCCTCAGGGTCAGGTGGGCCTCATGGGTTCCTCCTAGTTTTTAATTCCTGCCACTACTCCATGCTGGTTATGCCAACACCCTGTTTCCCATCTCTTCGAGCTCTGTCATTCCTCATTTTTACTTATATTTACCCCGATGTACCTTAGAACACCAAATCCCTCCCTATTACCTAACTGTAGTGTTGTTCCTAGGGACTAGCCTAGTCTCGTCTCCCCACTCCCCAACTCTCCCAGAGTCTGGTAAGCACCATTCTACTTCCTGTTCCCGTGAGATCATCCATTTTAGATTGCACAGATGAATTCAGTCACGGAGCGGTTCTCTTTCCATGCCGCCTTATTCCTCTTAACATCCTCCAGGCACACCGCTGTTGTCAGGCATGACAGAATCTTACGCTTTTTAATGGCTGTATAATATTTTACTGTGTATACGTACTGCATTTTCTTTGTCCTTTGCTTCGTTGGTGGACATTCAGGCTGATGCTGCAAATGGAACCCTGCACTAGTCTTGAGGTTCGGGATCCCCACCCCACCCGACCCCCACGTCTTCTTTTCTTTGCTTTCAACACATGTAAACACTCAGGTAGGGCCAAAAGTAGTAGCTGGAATGGGAGAGATAAGCCCTGGAAGGAAAACGGCCACCAAGAGAGATAATGTTTTGCTGGACCGTTTCCAGGTTTGACAGCCTGTGGGTGTAAATGGCATAACTAGGGAATGACACAGACTGGTCAGATAATGCCTGTAGGAGGGCTGCCTAGGGCAGGGTGCGTTCAGGCTGCAAAGATGGCATTTCTGGTCACAGTGGCCCCTCTTTCCTTTTTAATAGGCTCTCTGTTGCCATGCTGTAAGAACAGCTCTTCTTACTCACACCTGCCCTGTGTCTTTAGAGCAGAGTGACAGAGAGTGGGCAAGGATTGTTTAGTTAATGTGTGGAGTGCTATGGGCTTGGGTTTTGGCATTCATTTTTAGGAGGGTGAGTGAGCAAACTGTATTCTTTTCTTCCTCCCTCCCTCCAATTCTCCTCCTTCTCCCCCTCTCTGACCTTCCCCTCCCCTTCCCTTCTAAGAGAGGGTCTCACTATGCAGTTCAAGGTGGTGTTAAACGTACTATATACCCAAGGCTGACCTTGAACTCCTGATCCTCCAGTCTCAGCCTCCAGAGTGCCAACCAGCTCCTCTCTTCTACATTTCTCTGCTTCCCAGCCAGAGGGTCACTTTACCTCCTGACCCTCCTCAGGATTTGCTGTGATAGTTTCCTCTATTTGTCCTTTCTGACTGCACTTCAAAGGCCTGTTTCTGGTAGCTTCTTTCGGGCCCCCTCCCACTCCCCACAGCCCCCCTCATTTTAAAGGCTTCAGTGCTTCCAAGAATTCAAAACACGAGCTCCCAGGAGACATTTAAAACGCAGGAGGTTGTTTCCCTGTGCCCAGACTGTGGGACACACAGAAGGTGCTCAGTGACAATTCTGTTCCTCTTATGGCACAGTGGGAGGGGCTACAGAGATCCTTTGCCATCACTGGTGATTTGAATGAAAGGCTCTGAGGTCTACACTTTATATCTAAAAGCCATTCTATTAAGGTACAAATGACACCCAGCCCTGTGTGTCTTTGGTGTGTGCAGCCTGTTGAGTTCGGGGCTATATGTGCAGTGTGGAACCATCGTCCCCATCAAGGTCCGAGTCATATCTACCATCTGCTAGAGTTTCCTCCCTCTCCATTATTAGATTATTAATTATTCTGGGAAGATTATTTAACGTGAAGTCAAGACCCTTAGCAAATAATACATACACAATGTTCATGTGAACCACAGTCGCCCCGCTGCCGTACACTACCCCAGAGCTCCTTTGTCCTACCTAAAGCTTTGTGCTTCTTGATTGATGCTCCCCGTTTCTCTCCCTCTCCATGCCCTGCCAGACACTGTTCTCCGCTCTCGAGTATGACTGTTTTGGATTCCACATGTCAGTGAGTCTACACAGTATCCCTTCCTGTGCCTGGCTTATTGCATTTAACAGATTATGTTCCACGTTCAGCCATGCTGTCAAAGATAGTGAGACTATCATCCATTTCCAGGCTGATGTCCTCTTGGGATAGGGACCACTTCCCCGCCTGTGTTAGGACATTTTGGTTCATTCTCATGTCTGGCCTATTGCGAAGAATGCTACAATGAATCTTGAAAAAAAATAAAAAATCTAATTAAGAAGCAAGCAATGTATAACTTAACAACTTTCAAGCCTTGGGAATGGCTGCTGCCCAGCCTGAAAGAAAATTGAAAATTCTCTTCTTATCTGGCTCCCAGAATAGCCGGCTCCTCTTCACTTGAGCCCTCACAACTAATCTCTGGCCCCAGAGTGGGGCCTCTGGCTTGAGAGCTCTTGCATGGCCTTATCAGGGCACAGAGCCCTTCGCAGAGTCACTTCGCCTGCAGAAAGGACTGCGCCTCTGGCCGGAAGACATGGAGTGGACTGTGCTCCCACTTGCTCTCTGCTTCCTTGGGCTAAATTCTCACCACAGCCTACTTTTCCAGGGAAAACTCTCACTTATATAATTGAATATTTTCCTACCTCCTATTGGACGTTGACAAGTTGACATTATTTTTAAGAAGGAAGCCACTCAGCGTGGATGTAATCTGAATGATGCTGTCTCTGTTGGTAGGTTGGCTTAACCAGCTGGTTTTCCCTGTGTCAGAGCACGAACACATGCCAAGCCAAGATCAGCTCTGCTTCCATCTGGGTCCTTGGAAAAACCCTTGTTCTCCCAGCTAGGAAGGGTGTGTGTGGCATCATCGGGCAATGACTGGCTTGCATTTACCACTCAGTTTGGATGGGTCTGGGAATGGAGTCTTTTGTCTGCATAGATATGAGTTACTGTAGGGGAGCAAATTCTGCCAGAAGAACAGAATATGCATCTCTATCTATCTCTAATCTATATACATATCTATAGCTATCCAACTAGCCATCATTTGTGTATCTATCATGACTCCATCATGCATCTGTGTATGTATTATTTATTTATCTATCCACCTACCTTATCTATCTAACCACACACCATACACGTATGTACATATCACCCATTACCAATCTATCATTATTTACCCATATATCATCTATTCATCACCTATCTATGTATGTACTGTATACTCATCCACTAAATTCACCAATATATTATGTATTTATGTATATACCTACCTATCCATTCATGGCTGTGCTGGCTGGTTTTATGTCAACTTGACACAAACTAGAGTCATGTTGGAAGAGTGAACCTTAATTTAAAAAATGTCCCCATCAGATTTTCCTGTGAAAAGCCCATAGTGCGTTTTCTTGATTGATGACTGAGGTGGGCCCAGCTCACTATGGGTGGTACCACCTATGTACATGGGTACTATATGAAAGCAGACTGAGCAAGCCTGTAAGTAGCACTCCGCCATAGCCTCTATACCAGGGTCCTCCTGCCCTGACTTCCCACAGTGATGGACAGTGATGTGGAGCTGAAAGCTGAAATAAACTCTTTCATTTCCAAGTTGCTTTTGGACATTGTCTGTCTGTCTGTCTATCTCTCTATCTCTCTATCTATCTATCTCTCTATCTATCTATTTATCTACCTACCTACCTACTCACTCATATTCCCACCCACCTACCTCCATCTATCCATTCATCCACCTGTCTGTCTATCTATCTATCTATCTATCTATCTATCTATCATCAATTTGTCCATTCCCACTTCATCCATTTATCTATCAGAGATGAGATTTATCTGGAGAACTGGGTCACATGATTATGCCACTGAGCACTCTTGTCCCCTTGTCCCCGTCACCATCTGCAGGCTGGAGAGTCAGAATGCACTCTGGTCTCAGAACCAGAAATAGGGCACTGGAGGCTTCCAGTCAAGTCTTGAGGACCTGGAAGGCAGAAGCTCATTCTCCATGGTTGTGGGGAAAGCAGGGACTGCCTCTGACATGAACTCTGGTGGCCCCAGTATGATTACTTCCCCTTGGTGGGGAGGCCTCCTGGTACACAGAGGAAGGGGAAGCAGTCTATCTGGATGAGACATGACAGGCTGTGGACTTATAGTCAGGAAGGAGGTCTCCTTTTGTCAGAGGTCTAGAGGAGGGGAATAAGGTGGAAGTGGGATGGAGGGTGAGAATGAGAAGATACGAGTGAAGGGATAACAACTGGGATAGAATCTGAATAAAAATAAGTAAAGTCTTGCCTTGCCTATCAGAAAAAAAAATCTGGATGTTCTAGCTTAGACAAAAAGACATTGCCTTTCTCTTCCCTTGCTTTTATCTGGACCATCAGTGCTCTGTGCGATGCCTTCTTGTGATCAGTCTATACATTCAAAGCTGATGTCTTCCAGATACACCCTCATCCTGCCAGACACACCTGGAGGCTTCATTTCATCTTTCAGCACAGTTGATGTGTGACGTTAACCACACCACTAAACGTCTGCTGTGTTCAGGCCACGCCTTATCAGGGAGTCAGGTTATAGCAGCAACAAGGTGTGTTGAGCAGAGCCTGGGTGGAGGGTCTGAACCTCTGGCTAGGGACTTGGCCTCCTCACTCTCTGTTCATGCACATCTTTAAATGGAAAGAGGCTTCACCTCCCTCCTGAGTCTTGGCTGTCTCCTTGATACCAGGCTCTATTGCGTATCTTCCTGAAGCTCGGCACATGCTCAGATAGTAGCAGGTGCAGAGAGGGTGCTCCTGTTGCCTTCTTGCAGGACCAGACAGAGGAGTGTGGGGGAATGAGAGGCCTCAGGCTCTCAGCTGCAGCAAGATGATAGGGGCGTCTTGCTTGCAGTGACAGGCAGGAGATGTGGGAATGCTCTTTGTATCTATCCTAAGTGAGAACAGCCGGCCATGTGTCCTGGTCTCATTGCCTGGTGGCCCTTCACTGTTCATGCTTCATCTTGGGAAGTTGTTGTTTATTGCCCACTCATTGGCAGGTGGCTCCAATGGGACATATTGGGCTCAGGTGAGGATTTAGAGTGTCCTGAAATACCGGTTAAAGGGAAATAAGAGTGAACCTTCTGGTATCTGTTCCATGGGACAGGTCCCTAGGTGTCTCTGGCCTTCGCGCTGGTTCAGTTTGTTCACTAATCCTTTTCCAGAACCACGTGAGCTCGGTCCGAACCTGCTGCCCCTCTTGTCCTCTCTGTGCCTCTGTGCCTCCCCCCCACCCCCCATGCAAGGGCCGGTCTCCTCCTCCCATCAAAGGGCGATTAGAAACACAATAATCCAAGTGGAGTCCCTTGGTCCACTTCCCAAATTCCAGGTCCAGGATGGCTCCATCCAGTCTATCTCAAAGTTAATCTCAGGGAGTATCCGTGGTGTGTCCAAGGGCAAAGCCCACTAAGACTGCTTTCACCTGTGACAAAGCTTACAATCCTTCCCACATTGTGGCACTGGCCCTCTATGTGATCTGGGGACTGTGAAATCTTGAGAGATGATTCTGAGAGATCCTTAGATTTGGGAGAATTCCCTTTAAGAAGACTGTGGAATCTTGGACTCATCAGCTCTTTTTTGCTCCCTGGCTGTGAGGTTGGCAGTTTGTAGTGACGTGTCTTCCTGCTGTGTTGTGGTTTGGATGTGACTGTCCCTCAGAGGCTCATCTCCTTGGACACTTGATCCCCAGGTGGTGGTGCTGTTCTGGAGTTTGTCAAACCTTTGGGGCATAGGGCCTGGCTGGAAGAAGTCGGGTACTGAGGGATGGCTCTTCGGGTTGTGTCTGGCCCTGCTCCCAGCTGAGCTCTCTGCCTCCTGCTCTGCTGAGATGTGAGGAGTCCCAGTAATGCACTCTATTGCTATGGATTCCACTAAGCCATCTCAGCCATGATGCACTGCCTCCTTGGACACCGCAAGCCAGACAGCTTCTTCCTCTCTTGAGTTGCTTCTTGTCAAACATTTGGTTATAGAAGAAAAACATAATAACATATGCTGCAGTGTCCTACCTCACGCAAACCCAAAGCAATGGGCCAACTAACTGACCATGAATGGGAACCTCAAAATGGTGAGCCCCAAACCTCTTCTCTCCAAGTGATCCTCTCAGGCACTTTGTTCAAGTGACAAAGAGCTGATCAACTCAGAGTGGAGCTGAGGTCCTCCCCTCCCCTTGATTCTTTCGTTTCTGAGCAGCAAAGCATTCACACAGGTGGGACATTTGCCCCTTTTTAGCCATGTGGGTCTGTGTTTCTAAGGTCATAGAAAACAGGCACATGGTAACATTGCCGTTCATGGTGTCTGGGCGCTGGTGACTTTGTTGACCTTTCAGGCTGATCACTGGCTGATGGGAAGGGTTTATGTCAGGGTGTGATGCTGGCTGGCTCTGCAACTCGGTTGGGATAGATGGACCACAGTTATAGAGGCATCAATGACCGCAGTATGCTCACAGGTGGAGAGTGGTGGGGCTGTAATAGGATGCCTGGTTTCCCTAGTGCAGCTCACAATGCTCTCCTCCCTGCCATGCAGCTGGGCACACACAGAAAGGAGAACCTGGTCTGTCTTTCTTTCTGGGATGGATCACGGTGACATCCACGTAACTGGGTTAATGTGTCCTAAAAGATTAGGGCTGTCAGGTACAAGACAGGGTGTTCAGTCCAATCAAGTCAGAGGCACACTTATGCTGAAAATTTATGTGTGTCTTATCTGGAATTTGGGCTGACCTGAGCATCCTGTGTTTTTATTTGCTCTAGCTGGTAGTTCTGCGGGAGATAAAAATTCTCCTGGAGCCACTGAACAAACTGAGTCACAGCAGTATAGACTTGTCCTGGCTCTCCACTGCCAAGCTGATTCCTGGTGCTTTCTGGGAGTTCTCAGGAGGGCCACGGCGCATGCACAGCACTGCGAGATCTTGATACGAAGCCAGAGAAGTTCAATCACCTTTTCATAGCCTAGATGCTTGTACTGGGTAGACAAAATATCGGGCTGCTTGGCGGAATGGCTTGCCTGTCCTTTGGAAGTCTGGCATCTTGCAGCTGTGGCCCTGGATTCCTCGTGTGAGGAGACAGCATCTTGACCTTGCTCCCTGATCTGTGATGACCTTGTAGACCCTCTCCCGTCCTTTTCCAATGAGACCCAGGCCTTGCTACTAGAAGTTTCGAGGACTTGTCTGAAATCTGAACGGGCTTCACATTGTATTCATTTTTTGGCCTGAGGCTCTCATGTACGAGCAGTTCTTTTACTTCAGTCTGCTGATAAAGCTCAGACTTCTGCAGACTTCTTTTCCTTAGATTCTGTTCTGCAGGAAATCCAGCAAAAAAAATCAGACACCCCCCCCCCCCAGAGCACAATGAACTGAAATAAATCCTGTGTGTGTTGTAACACTGCAACCCACTGAGATAGATATGGGGGAGGGAGGCCTGATACTGAACAGCGTGAGGAACCCCCGAGCTTCTCCAAGAGGTATTTGCATAAATTGATTCCGTCGCTCATTTGTCCATTCAGCCAACTTTGCTGGTTCTTTGTGGCCTTGGACAGACAAGAGCAGCCTCAGGAGCAACGGTGGAGGCAGAGGGCTCTCTCTGTCCCGGGCTGGCTCTGGCTTCCGTCACCTGTGACTTGTATAATCTTGGCCAGTTTCTTTGTGTCTCTGTACCTCGGTTTGTTTGTTCATCTGTTAAGAAGGGTTCATAACAGTTCCTACTTCATAGGGGTGTTGGGAGCCTTAAATGAGATTTCATGTAACTGCTTAGGAACAATGCCTGACATTTAGTGGGTACTTAGAAATGTTAGCTTTTGTGCTGGACACAGAGCTGTGGTGTAGCTTTGATCTCAGAGAGGTAGCATCCCACCCTAAAGGTAATTCAGGCTCACGATCTGGCAGAGCTTCCTCTGAGTCCCAGCCGAAGAGCTTTATCGGGGCCTTTAAGCTAATTGTCTCATTCCTCTCTCCATTCGCAATTAGTCTAGGAATGGCCCTGATCCCTGGGATAATGACACTATAAATAGAAACTTTTGGCTGGGACTTCCGAATATTTTTTTTTTTTTTTTGCTTTCTGATAAAGAACAGGAAGGAAGAAAAGAAGAAAGAAATCAACAAGGAAAAAGAGGAGGGGCGAGAAAGAAGGAAAGAGAGGGAGGAGAGAGAGGAGAGAAGAGAAACGAGGGAGATGGAGAGAGAGAGAGAGGAAGAAGAAGAAGAAGAGGAAGAAGAAGAAGAGGAAGAAGAAGAAGAGGAAGAAGAAGAAGAAGAGGAAGAAGAAGAAGAAAAGAAGAAGATGTCCTTTTGTCTGGATCACATGACACCTGGCTATCTAGCAGCCACTTTGTGGTCCTGGAGTCACAGCATATGAACAAAAGCTGAAAGAAGTGAAAAGGAAAAACAAGGCGCGTAGGTGGCTAAGGGCATGTTGAAATGCCCTCGCGGGGCAGCCTGTCTTTAGAGTTAGTAAATGGTGGGAGTTGACATCTATCTATTTTCCCAAGGCGTTGTTACATTTTCTATCATCAGTGGCTAAAATACATTTTTGTATTGATTTAACTAAGTAAATAAAAAGGTTCCCTTCTCTCTCTCTTTCTCTCTCTCTCTCTCTCTCTCTCTCTCTCTCTCTCTCTCTCTCTCTCCTCTCTCTCTCTCTCTCTCTGTGTGTGTGTGTGTGTGTGTGTGTGTGTGTGTTGGAGGGGGCAACATTCCCCAGGTCAGCAAAGTGAACTAGGAAATTATGTGAAATGCTTTGTCCTCGGGGAAAAGGACCGAATCGAGGGCTATGAAGTGTGTTGTTGTCAGTTTGTGGAGAGACCCAGCTCCATTGCTTTAACACATGTCTCTTGTCCTCAGTGTCTGACCCTTCACCCCTGTCTGGCTCTCAGCCAGATCACTTTCCACAGGATGGAGGAGTCCCCACCTCAGTCCAGTGCCGAGCCTGGTCCCTGCGGTCCCCTCACAGTGTCAGCTCTGTCCTCTCTGGCACAGAAGTTCCTACTGTGGCTGAATCTTGTTCCATGCTCATCCTCCTCTTTGCTGCTGCAATCTGTGGCCTGCAGGGCGTGAGACCACTGCTCATGGCCTGTGGGTGTCCTACAGCAAAGTCCAGTGCTCGTGGCCTGTGTGTGTCCCAGCCATACAGCAAAGTTCAGTCCGTCCATTGGGGAGGCCACAGTGCAGAGGAATCTAAGCATCATTGAGGTGTGGATGCTCAGAAGAGGTGGGAGAGGATGGCCGGCAGTGGAGAAGGAAGGAGGGCGGAGCTGGGATGAGCCGGGAGAGACAATGTAGCATATTTCCGCCATGGCAGGACCAGCTGCTGGGATCCTGCTGGGTTCCAGAATTAATTGCGAATGTACTGGATGTGGGAGAGTCCTTGGATGGCTGGGGCAGGCTAGCTTGAAATATTATCAACAGAAGAATTGAGAAAATTAGTCTAAAGCTTTACAGTAATGAAAACGGGCTTCTGGTAGCTATGCCTGAGTTGACTCAGACAGCGAGTAAATGGAGCAATAAGGGGAGAGCTGCCGGGCCTCTTCCCCCTTCTATCTCTGCTTGAATACTGAGTTGGGCCCAAGGGTTTAAGCACAGCTTGCTTCTCATTGCTGAGACAGTGAGTGACCTGGGGACTTTGTGGGGCACTGAGAAGGACTTCGTCCCTGGGAAGCTGTCAAAGTCTGTGTGAAGGAACTTCCGATGGCTTAAACAGTACCTGCTTAACATTTGTTCCTAACACAACAAAAGGGCACACTAAAATAGGACTGCGCTTAAATGTCTTGCCACTGAATGTAAGTCACCTTTAAGAAAGATGTGAACGATGTCTAACTTGGCACTCAGGTGATCCTTGGAGTTGTCAGAGTCTATAGGTGTGCTCTGTGAAGCATATGGGACAGATCGTATGCTGAAGCGGATTGTAGGCTGAGTCAGATAGTGCGGAAGGGAAAGCAGTGCTGTGTGACAGCATCTTGGCACAAAAACGATCTCTCTTAGGTCTCTGAGTGCAAGCTGTGGAAGCAAAGGGTCAGACTGCAAGCTTACAATAGAGAGCCTGCTGTACAGAGTCACACTTTAAAGGACTTTGCAGCCATCTTTCCTCACCGTCTGAGTTCCTTTGTCACTATCGCGATAGCCAACAGAGACTGATATTTTTTTTATAAACTACCCAGTCCCTGGCATTCCATTACAGTAACATGGAAATGTTTTGTGATTTCTAGAATTCTCTAGGATGGCTTGGAAACTTCTCTTTCTTTTCTTCCTTCTACCCTGAAAGTTGAAGATAATTAATTAATAAAGCTATCTGAAAGTCATCTAAAGTCTACCCGAAGTCTGTACAAAGTCTGTCTCAAGGCTATTGAAAGTCTTTTGCTGACAAATTTCCCCAAAACTTTTTGAGATGACTTGCCTATAAAGGTCTTCTACAGTTTCTAACATCAGAACGTTTGGTGTTTAAAACAAAAACATAACATTATTTATTTCATTGTGACTTCAGAACTAAGCAATGTTGTACCTGGCATTGTCTGTTCTTGTATATGTGATTTTTTTCTTTTATCTTTAAGACAGCTGAGTGCTTTTTCCTTTTCTTTTTGTGAGTAGGCCTGCTATTTCTGTGATTTGTTTCACCCAGGAAATGGTCAGTCACTCCAGGTTTGTGAGGTATAATGTCTGAAAGCTCAGAAGTGATCTGGAAGGATCGGCAGATCTGCTGCCGTCAGAGCAGGTCTAGAGGAAGGAGGCATTTCTGTTCCCGACTCTTCTAGGCTTAAGTTGAAAAACACCCTAGTTTGCGAGTCCAGAGGCAGCACAGAACTCTGGGAGAGACGGCACACTGCTCTTAGGCCACACCTAACTGCCAGATTTGGTCTCTGCCGACTCTCAGTTTAGGGGTTACGTGTATTTTTGCACTGATTTGCTGACGAGAGTAGCCGTATTCGGATCTTGTAGCTGAAAGGCTAACCTAGAATGTGAAGTTTGTGTGGACCCTCAGGGTCGAGGCTCTCCCCTGTCTCCACATTTCAGGAACGTGAAAACTGAGGTGAGGTATCCTGGGAAACTTCCATGGCCTTGGAGAAAGCCAAAACTGAGGCCTAGTACTCTGGGAAACTTCCGAGGCCGTGGGCAAAGCCAATGTTGACAGCCAGACCGACTCCAGCTTCTTTACTCCTGGTGTAGCTCTCCTTTCAGCTGCCGTGCTGCCCTCACATTTGACCTAACAGATGCAGAAGCCACATAGATGGCCGGAGGAAAGGTGCCCCACAGGCAGCCCTTCATAGCAAATGCCCAGGCTTTCTGTTGTTGGCCACAGAAGCACTCAGGTCAAATGTCTCATAAAGGAACTGACGGCTCAAGCCTCCATCAGCGACACTTTCCGAATCCCCACAGACAGCACAGGACCTTGGAGGGCTTGCTTTCTCTCCTCCATAGACTTCTGAAATAATCCTGAACTTTCAGAGTGTGGCCAAGGGCTGGGATCCCCGCCAGTCCATACACACGCTGTCCATCTGTAAGGGATAGACCAGGACCCGGGCTAAATGGAGATTCCCTCTTTTGGCTGTTGTGCACTGTCTCAGACTGTGTATCTTGAAGTGGGATCCACATTCTTGGCAGGTCAGCCGTGAAACGTGTTTGACGTTGGTGGAAAAGGGCAGTTCTTGGATGTAGGAGTTTTGCTGCTGTGTTCACCCTCACTCCCGAGGAACCCAGTGGCAGAAGCCAAGTTTCTGAGAGTCTGTTTGGCTCTGTCGTTGACACTGACAGAGCAGGGTAGTGTGACTACAGGCTCTGAGAGGTCCTTCTCTTAATATTGTATAGACCGCTTACAACCTGCCTACGTGTAACGAGTATATCCATTGGAGTTCGTTGTTATAGAAAAAGGTGGCATAGGAAATGAAAAGGCAAGTTAAGCTTTCCCCATGGTTAGACCATGGGATGACAGCAGTTTAATGACGGGGTGGCTGTTTATTTTCTTCTTGACTCTAGGACCCAGGATAATTGAGTTCTTCCCAACACACACACACACACACACACACACACACACACACACACACAC